>AUWJ02005354.1:0-41155 GCA_000468175.2 Phytophthora cryptogea
TCTCGCCCACATCAATTGTGGAGTTCGCCATTGCTTTGTCGATGGTGAGAGTAAACTCATTGAGACTATACAAACCCTGATCGTCCGTTCGTGGACACAACTTCGACACGGTCCCAGCTCGCACTTCCACTTATTTGCCCACGGGCCACTTGCTTTTCTTCCGGGGCTTGATTCGAGCCTTCTGCTTCCGAGCATATGCAACCCAGACGATGATCTTCGGGTGCTGCATGATCTTGTCTAGCGTGTTGTACTCTCGCGCTAGCGTTTTGTTGTCCTCGACCGAGTGGATCTTGCTATGGCACTGGCGGCAGATCATGATGCAGGTGTTGAGGAACTCCTTCGTATAGCCCTTGCGTAAATACTTGGAGTGCGTCACACGCGGGATGACGTGGTGCGCTGTGAGGTTCATAGGCCGCTCACACATTTCGCATAGACCCGTCATATCCTCGGCATCTTCCCGACCGGCAACGTCTTCCTCTAGCACTACCTCATCCTCTTTCACGATCTGCTTCTTACCGAACTCGATGAACTCCACCTCCAACTCAATGGGCCAGTCACCGTCCTGAGCATCTTCACTCTCACTCTCACTGTCGTCAGCGACTCCAATATGTCTAGTAATCCGTGCCGGATGCCAGGCCTCGTCCTCTTCTAGCACCACTAAACAGCTCTTCCCGAGGGCAAACTGCGTCTCCAGTCGCTCTCTTCGGATGCGTCTCCTCCTGCTCACCCGACTCTCTTCCTCCTCGTCGTCACTGCCCAGTAAACTATCAACGAGCTGCTCTGCAATCACCAGCGGCTTTGCTGTATCCAGGAACTCCGTTTCAGCCAGCACCTCCACGAACGCAGTGGCAAGTGTGGATCGGTCCTGAGTCGGCACCTCTTCACTCGTTGCAATCAACAGCTCCGCCGTGTACTCCAGCTCTTCAACGGTAGCCCCACCCCTTGCATAGCTCTCTAGCACTTCCACAAGTCGCTTGGACGCCTCCTCTTTCGTGGCACTGGGCATGGCGTGCGTCTGTCGGGTGCCAATTGGCAAATGAGCACCAATGAACCCATGTTCAATAGACCATCACTCACAACAAGGCAAGTTACCACCAAAAAGTGGTACAGTAACTTGCCTTTTTGTGAGTGATGGTCTATTGAACATGGGTTCATTGGTGTGGTGTACACAACTAATGTACCGCTACACGGAATAGAGTTTTCGAGAGCTCATTGCAACCGCTTCACCTCCTCGACCACACTCCGTAACCAAGTGCTCATCATGGCGACGACGCAGCCCCCACGTGTATTCGGCGTCGACTTCGTACGTCACCTTCTTCTCCTGCGTCTTGCAATGCTAACGATATACTTTTCACCCTCTAACGCCTCCAATCCGCCGACTTATGCCATGATTTACGCTGCTAACTCATTTAGGGAGCGCAACGATGCGTTGTGGCTGAAAGCAACGGCGATGTGGTGCTCAACGAGCTCGGAGGAATGACCACCGCCACCCTCGTGTCCTTCAAAGGTGAGGAGCGTCTCGTGGGCGAGTCGGCCGTGCTCTCGTCCAGTACGAACCCTCGTAACACCATCGGCTTCCTGTCGGGACTCGTGGGCAAGAGCCAATTGACGGACGTGCAACGCCAACTCGAGCGGCTGCCAGGACACCAAGCCACTTTTGAAGTGGACGGTGCTGGTCGTGTGGTGGCTACTGTGGACTACGGCAAGGACAGCAGCAAGACGCAATTCACGGTGGAGCAGCTCACGGGCATGTTGTTTGCCAATCTGGCGTCGCAGATGAAAAAGCGCTTCCAGGACGAGCCGTTCCACGTGACTCTGGCGGTGCTGTCTGTGTGGGGCGACGAAGAGAAGCGTGCTGTTCGTGTGGCGGCGAAGGTTGCAGGCATTTCGAGTTTGGCGATTATCTCGCGCGACGCGGCGTTGGCTCGCTGCTTCCACTGCAAGCACCCGGTGAGCGTTTCTGCTACGCCGGCTGATGCTGAGGGAGATGTTACCATGGAGGAGAATACCCGTCACATTGCGATTGTGGACATGGGGCACACCAGCACCAGCGTTGCGGTGGTGAAGCTTACGCCGGATGGCGAAACGCTGCTGGCGACGGAGGCTGACGTGGAACTTGGCGCCGAGACACTTGACCGTCGACTCTTTGAGCACTTCCAGAAGGAAGTGGAGACGAAGCACCAATTAACAGTGTCTTTCCACTCGAAGGAGGGCAAGCGTCTGTTCCAGGCTTGTGAGAAGCTCAAGAAGTTGCTGTCCACTATCGGCGAGGCCAGCGTGACAGTGGAAAACCTTGCCCCGGAGAAAGATGTAAACATCTCCGTCTCCCGCAATGTGTTTGAAGAATTGTGCGCTGCTGAGCGCGCACGAGTGACGCAGATGCTGCAGAATGCGCTGGATACTGCGAAGGAGAGTGTGACCAGCGCTGATATTGCGTCGGTGGAAATTGTGGGTGGTGGGACTCGTATTCCATTTGTTCAGGAAGCAATCATCGCGGCGTTCCCTGCTGAGCAGCAGCGCAGCGCCGCGCTCATCGGCCGAATGCTGGATTCTACCACTGCCGTAGCCTTGGGTGCTGCCTTCTCTAACGAGGTTGCTGAAGCAGCCGCTGCTACTCCTGCAGACATTGGTAGTGACGAAGAACTCGTGCGGTGTATGGCTCTGGAGCAGGAACTCCAAGCTCGTGACGCTGAACTGACTGCCATCGCTCACGAGCGCAATGCTATTGAAGCATTTGTTTACGAGATGCGCTCCAAGTGTGGTGGAAAGCACAGTGACAAGCTCGACACTTCCAAGCTGAACCCGCTTCTTGATGCCGCCGAAGACTGGATCTACTCCGAGGAGTCTGAAACTGCTACGCTTGACGCGATTCGAGCTAAGCACCAATCGATTGAGACCGAGGTCCGAACTGTTTGCGAGGCGTACTTCTCTGCTATTGAAGCTGATGAGCGTGCATTGGAGCAGCAACTCGAGCAGGAGTCACAGAAGGCTGAGGCTGAGCGTCAGGCCGAGGGTGGTGACGAAGACCACGATACACGTAAGCTCAAGAAGCCTGAGCGCATGCGCATGGTAGTGAAGAACAAGGAGGAAGGCAACGAGTTGTTCCGTGACGGAAACCACAAGCACGCTGCTGCGCGGTATGTGAAGGCTCTGACTCACGCCTCGAAGTTCTTCGACCTCAATGACGCTGACAAGGAGGAGGTGAACGCAATCAAGCTCAGCTTGTACCTGAACCTTGCGCAGTGCTACCTCAAGATGGAAAACTACAACAAGGCTGTGGCAAACTGCAATGAAGCGCTGGCCTTGGATGCTAAGAGTGTCAAGGCGCTTTACCGTCGTGCCGTGGCGTACGAGAAGGAGAACAAGCTGGAGCTTGCTGCCGACGATGTTAAGGAGGCTCTGGACCTCGCACCGCAGGATCGTGCTGTTATCAAGCTTGATGAGCTACTGAAGCTGCGCCTTCGCCGGCAGCTCGACAAGGAAAAGAAGATGTGGAGCAAGGCGTTCGCATGAGCCCCACGAGATTGCACCTCGAAGCAGTCAAAATAACTCGATCGATGCAGAGCATGACACCAATACCACATGTGGATAAACTTTTATCATTCTTCCTATCCGTCTTGAAACACACACCAACACCAACCGCAGCCTTCGATTCACATCGCTCAGCACGCAACACGCGCCCTATATCATTCAGGTCGTCACTGTTGCGGCGCTGCTGCATGTCCTTTCATGATCAATGCTGTCGAGATCCTTTCTCTCCTGAAAAGCCTCCAACTGGAAGCTAGGACACTGACTTGGGATGTGCATTCGATCGCCGCGCTTGTATATTCCCCTCTGCTCTGTATGAGGAAGGGAACTGGGTAGATAAACACGACAGCAGCTTCTCTACTGGTTGCCAGCTGCTGTGCACCTGTTGATCCACTTGCGTCGCCTCACCATGGCTAATGTGAAAGGGTCCTTCTGCCACGGTCCGGAGAACGACGGCGCGTAGATCCAGCCATTGTCGTCTCCCTGCGAGACGTCGAGCGTCCATCCTTCGGCCTTCAAGTGGCTCGGCACCTTGGGCGCCACCTCCTCAAAGGCGTTGGACGAGATGTTGGCGTCTGTGACGGAGCTCCAGCGTTTGCGTTCGTTGGAGCCCGCAATGATCGTGTCAGTGGTCCACTTCTTGACGATATGGTAGCGCTGGTTCTCCCAGAGCTCGAGCACCTGATCCACTTCCTCGTTGGGCGTGACTTTGATCTCGAGAAAGAGCACAGACTTGCGTTTCTGCTTGTCGTAGTCAGGAGGCACTTCCAGCTCGTACGACACGACTTCCGACTGCTTCTTCTCCAGGAACGGGGCCAGTGCAATGTTGGCATTGCCGATGCAGTCGTCCTTCATGAAGCGGTCGTAGTCCATCACGTGCACCTCGAGACACTTCTCCTTGGGCCGATCCACTTGGAACTGGAACGTCTCGGCCGGTTCCCAGCGCGGGTTGAGGCTGCTGGGCACCACGGAGCTCTTCTGGCTCACGCGGCCCAGCTTGAACACGACGTACGGGTCGCTCTTGCCTCCCATGCCCATGAAGCCAAAGTCGCTGGCCGCCAAGTCGCCTGCGCGCACGAGCGTCACCTGCAGCGTGTGCATGTTACTCATGGCGACTGCTGCGTGTCTAGGAGGAGGACGTGGAGGTGCTGTAGTGTAAGAGGGATGTGGATACGTACGACCGCTCTTGCTTCCACGCGGTCCAGATACGGAGTGCGACTGCCAGTGTGGGGCCGCTTGATATGTTGCCTTCTCGTGAAGCGAAGCACGATTGGCCGAAAGAAGACTAAATGCGGGGCAGAGAGTGGTGGAAAATGCCTGAGACATGGGGCGTTAACCCAGCACAGTACCGTGAGCAGTGGTAATGCGTTGTTGTTTATGCAGAGAAAGAGGATAGGAATATGTAAGATAAAGGACTGGAACGGCTTTGAAAAGGAAGCGTCGCGATCGACTATTACAGGGTATTCTAGCTTAGGATGCCCGTTTCGACGTGGCGATATATCAGCGGATTCCGCTCGTGTCGGACTTCAACGTCGAGGCAAGGTTCACCTTGTGCACCTAAATGGACCCGAGCTTCTTCGCCACGATACTCGCTCGACCATGACTGCATTCACTACAGCAATCTTCATTAGGCCGGCGGAATGTTGGCACTTTCGCTGTGCGTCTGATTTTCTGTCTCAAGCGATTGTCGACGTCTCGATGGCAATCGATAGCGTGATTGCGGACGGCTCGAGCACTGCTTCTCTGCGGCAATCGAAAGCTCCACTTCCACAGTGGTGGACAGCCCGTCGCTCTTCACCTGGATTCCCTGTCCGCTGACTGGCACCAATATCGGATTTTGTCTGCTCTTCCTGTCGATGACAATTCGCGCTCTCACTGTTGCTGCAATCGATCTAAAGTTGCTCTCCCTCTTCCACCTTTCCACTCGCGCAACTCAACCCTCTCAACCTGTCTTCCATCATCCCCTGCCTCTCTTCCATCATGACGTGCGTCGCCTCGTACGTAGGTCGTTCACTTGTGAAAAGCTCCGATCGCTCCCCACACTTCCGACCCCTCTCCTCATCCCCCTTCCAGCCATGTTTGCTGTCCACGTGACGCTCGTCAAGGCCGTGGACCTGCCGTCCGCCGACTTCAACGGCAAGAGCGACCCGTACGTGGTCTTCAAGCTCGGCAACACAACGCACAAGAGCTCCATGATCCCTGCCAACCTCAACCCCGAGTGGGACCCGGAAGAGACGTTCGCCTTCATCAGTGACGACCCCAAGAGTGCCGTGCTGGACGTGCAAGTGTTCGACCACGACCGCATCTCCAAGGACGACAAGATCGGCTTCTGCAACGTGCCGCTCGCCGCCTTCCTGGACAAACCCGAGTCCGAGGTGCTCATGTACGAGCTCGAGTTGCCCGGCGCCTTCGCCAAACAGAAGCGCAAAAGCGCCATCATGCTCGAGATCAAGCTCGAAAAGGAGGACTAAGTACGACGTAGCACAGCTGTAGGTAAGGTGGCTTCTGTAACGAGCTAAAGAGTCTTCAGTTTTTGATGTACAGACACCGTCCCTTGTGTCGATCGATGGACGTGGGGTGCTGTGTGTGAGGTGGTGCCAACCCCATTCACGGTGAGATGTTCTGGGACTTGCGGCGGAAAGTGCTTAAGAGTTTGGCCGGGTCGGTGCTTGTCACGATGGCGTCCACAAGCATCAGGGACGGGGCGGCGCTTTTCTCGACGAGCGTGGAGTGTTTCCCAACGCTCGAAGCCAGCCAGAACCGCTAGACAGACGAAAGCCAGCCTCCAAGTCCGAAAACCTCAGGCTGGGCCAGGTCTCGGACGTCGGCTCCCAAGCCGCTTTCCATCGGCACTACGGCTGCCACCACCGCACGTCGCTCGCCCAGCCTCCTTTTTTGCGGTTTTCTGGCAAGTTGCTGGCGGAGATTGCAGACGTGCTCGCCGGCGCAAGACGTTGTCATTCTTCAATCAAACCGGTGCCAGCCTTCGAACTCAAGGTGCGCCAGGAAATATGAAGAACCGGTCTTCCCCATTGCCAATTACGTCGCAAAGTATCTCAGGCTCCCAAGTTATGGCTGGATCAATCATCTTTAACGGAACCGAGCGCCAAGTTCCCAACTTTAGTGATCTTCTTCACGCAGCTTCGCCTTCTCCTGATGATATCGTCGAGATGTGGCCTTCGGAGAGTTCAAGTTCTTCGGAGACGGATGAAGATGACGACCACTACGATGAAGATGCAGACTCAGCTGCGGATGACCCGTCAAACCTTGACAAAGCAGGAAAAATATGCCGCTTTTCGGGATGCTCGAATGCAGCACGAAGTCGAGGTCTCTGCCCAGCACACGGCGGTGGAACTCGCTGTCGAGCTCAAGGCTGCATGAAGCATGTTGTCTCCGGTGGGTTGTGTGTTGCCCATGGTGGAGGTCGAAAATGTCGAGGTTCGCCCAGTTGCACGGGTGGAGCTGTAAGTCGTGGGCTCTGCGTCCAACATGGAGGAGGACGCAAGTGCTGTCAACCTGGTTGCAACAAGCACGTAGCTTCGGGTGGTTTGTGCCGTACACACGGCGGCGGACGGCGCTGTCAAGTCCCCGAATGCACGAGTAGTGCCCAAAGCCGAGGTCTCTGCTACGTTCATGGTGGAGGAGGACGATGCCAACGAGCAGGATGTGGGTCCAGCGCCAAGAAGGGTGGCCTCTGTATTGCGCACGGTGGAGGTCATCGCTGTCAAGTGAAAGGCTGTACTAGCAGTGCTGTAAGTGGTGCTCGGTGTCGAGCACATGGTGGAGGTCGTCGATGCGCTGTTGATGGCTGTTCAAGCAGTGCGAAGACTGGTGGGCGCTGCATCGCACACGGTGGTGGAAAGCGTTGCACGGTTGCTGGATGTACGAGCAGCGCACAACGACTGGGGCTTTGCAAAGCTCATGGCGGTGGACGACGATGCGTTGTCGAGGGCTGCGCCAACAGTGCCGTGAGCCGTGGTCGCTGTATCGCCCATGGTGGCGGTAAGCGCTGCGTCTTTGAAGGTTGCACAACTACGGCTCGCAAAGGTGGCTTTTGCTTCGCTCATGGAGGGAGATCCACAAATTCAACAGCGAGTAGCCGAACCAAAGCGACCGCTTCAAACGCTTCTGTCCCATTGACGCCTGACACGACGTATGGCAAGCCGCAACCATGGTCCATGGCTGAAGCCCGATCACCAATTCCAGCGCTGACACTGCCACCGCGCAGATCGTTGCCGCCGATCAGTACAATGCTGATGGCTAACCGACCAGGTATCCTTCGCCGATATACACCGATTCCTCCAATTCGCGCACCAGCTGCGCTGTTTGAACTAAAAGGACGAGGTGCAAGTCGCAGCCAAAACGTGCACAATGGTGACTGGAAAGTTAATCGCGACCCAGCTTGGCACCGCGGAAATGGAGAGAACATGCAACCACCCGAACTTCCGACGGCCGATTTTGGCAAAGCACCTCAAACACCAACGACATACTCGAATCGATCTGGTTACTCGTGGCAGCGTCTTCAGGAAACCATTCGTCGAGAATCGCGTGTTCATGGTATCACCAATGGAGAGGACGAGGATGAGTACGCCTACAAAAATGTTTGCAAGGCGGATGATAGTGACGCAGTGAATGACAACGTTCCGAAAACTGGCAGCTATTGGACTCGAAGCCGGGGCCCAATCTCATCTTGAATTTATTAACCTGAACAACATACCCCAGAGACCGAGTTGAGAAGTGAGAGCGAAGAGATAATTGAGCGGATCGGTCCTACGATTATTTGTCATGCGTAAACCACGATAAGCACAACAAACATGAACTTGATTGCAGCATATCTCTTGATGTATCGCACGAATACAAAACGTGTCAGACCCATACACCGCCTATAGCACACTTGACACAGCGTACCTAACTACATGTAGTGAGTTGCCATTTCTCGATCAGTACTGCAAAAAGTTCATGTACCGCTCTTGCATCTCTATTTGCAACTACCTGAACTACTGGATGGAGCAATACGACCAAAATGACCGCTTCTGATTGCGTTGGCGCGAAAGCATCGATTCCTGTGTGGCCACATCCAGGTGGTTGCGGCCTCTAGTGAACCGCCGAAGTCGAATCTCGTTGTCCTCACGAACCTTGTCCAACTCGTCTGGGTTCTCCTTCAAATACATTTGCAGCTGCGCCAACGCCTTCTCCGTTTCTGTCTGGCCTTGCTTCTCGTATTCCGTCTTTGAAATCAAGACACTATGTTGACCAGGTTTCTCGAAATGGTACCAGAAATACGCAATGGTCGCAATGATCTCAAAAACTCGTGTGAGTGATACCAGAAGGATCAACAGGAGCGAGGCTTCCGTCGAAGAAGTACTGTAAAATAGTAGGGTCATGCCCACAATTTTAAGCGAGCGCGAAATGATGAGCTGGAGATTTGTCGGTGGAGGCAAATCGTCGTCCAAGTTACCAATTTCCTCAACCTCTTCTTCATCCTGCGGCTCCGTCTCGGACTTGGCCGACGCTCCCCACTGGTACCACCACACAAGGATGCACCCGAAGAATGCAAAGAAAGCGAAATAAATCTTGCCGAGGTGCGGGATGCCAAAAAGAACCTCACGATTCCACAAGTAAACTAAGTACGAGATCGCCCATGATCCGAGACGATAAATGTTCGGCATGATCACGAAACCAGTCACCGGCACAGCCACCGTTGCAACAGATGCGAGAGAAGAAACCAGCTGAGCACCGGGCAACATCTTGGTAGTATTCCGCGCTTGGCGCTGGACAAGGTAGAGCGCCAGAAGTGCTGAGAAGAACACGCCCACAGTGGCGCCCAACATATAATGGAAAGCGCGTGAACGAGAGAGCCACTCCGACAGATAAAACAGCAGCAGACCCAAGAAAAAGTTCTGCGCGTAAACCCACGACAAATCTACAGCATACAACGACGATTATTAGCGGGTAGTGGCAAGCAACGACTCCATTTCGTGTACGTACATGTGAAGAACGTAAAATCAAAATTGAACTTCGGTGTTGATGTCGAGATGAAGGGCTGCGGGGGACCTGTCACCGTGATGCATGGTGCGTGATACGGGCTTAACTCCAGCATGCACAAGTCCTCGTCCTCCACTTCTCTGCACTCAAGCGGACAACCACCGACGCAGTTCTCGCACACAAGCTTAGCTGTTGAAATAGCAGCACATTCAGTTATACAATGTCAGCATGGTCGTCACTTAAAAGACTATCAATACAATAACGTACATGCAACAAAAAGCACGTTTTCGACGGCGTCAACCACGTAAGGCGGCACAAACTCCTGCAGCGCAGGAGTCAAGTGAGCAGCTTTCAATACACTACGGCACAGCAGTCCGGGGGTCCTGTCACAAATAAAAAACCCGTGACAATAGCAAAAATAAGCAAGCACACGCAACAAGCCCATAAGAACCAACCAACCACTTACCGTGCAAACGTGAATCTCAGCTGGTTGACTTTGGGGCTGCGCACCACGACCCGCAGCTCGCTCCACGCCCAAAATACAGGCCGCAGCGGCCACGCAGCGCTCTGCAAATACGACATCGTGGCGTTGGTCATGTTGAAGAGCACATTGGCCTCTCGAGACTGGCCCAGCGTCTGAATCAGCGCCGGCTGCAGCGTGCTACAAGCACCAGAAACACCACAAGAAGCAGATCACAACAGTATCCAGTCAGTACTCAATACTTCGGCTGTAAATGACTGCGTAGTGTCGTTTTGTACCTGTTCAACGGGTCCATTCGAAGGTGCAGCGACGAGTTGTCGTAGAAGCAGAAGCTCTGCTGCTGCCCCCACTCGCGCACGCGTCCGGTGGTCGTAACCCCTTCGTCCAGCCATTGGAAGGCTCTGCGTTCGGCCTCGGACGCCACGTTCTCGTCTAATGAGTGGAGTGTAGCCATGTACAGCAATAGCGTTAGTCAAGAGGCTCCAGTGACGGCCATAGCGGCCTGCAGACTGCGAGATTCACGGAATAGATAGAACACGTACGGCTCGACTTGGTCTCGGTGGTCGCGTGCACCAACACGCAGCAGAGCAGCGCCGCGCACAGCGTCGAACCGGGGCGCGCCATCCTTTCGCTCGATGTCAGAGTGCGTCACTTTTCAAACCGAGCGCCACATCGTGAATCAGGACAATTTTTCCTAAGTTAGGAGTTTCCAGGAAAATGCCGAAAGTAAGGTGCAAATCGTGTGTTATATTAAATATGGGAATAATGGCAGTTGAGGCCCGTACACACTTTTCAGCACGGATCAGATGCCAATGCCCAGCCGCAGCCGCAGGTTCGGGTGCAGCGCCTCGGCTTGTTCCAGTGCGAGGCGATTGGCTGCAGCCTCGGAGCTGTCGCTGCTGTCGCTGGTTTCGGAGCTGTACGTGACGGTCCCGTACCCGTTGCGGCCTGGCTTCACCGTCGTGGTCGACTGCGTCTCGTCCGCGGCCTGCACTCGTCCCGTATCGGAGCTCATCGTCGCGCTGCAGTCAATGGTTGACACCAGCAGCAGCGTTGCCACTGCGCACCACCGCATTGTATGTCGCTCTTGCTGCCTTCAAACGAAAAGTGAGTTTGAGACGCACCGATATTCGGTGGAAAGGCTGGTCGGGACCAGGAGCAGGAGATGTGATGGGAGCGTGCGGGTTCAATACAATCTACCATTGGCACAGGACCAGGAATCGCAGCGATCCTGGATAAGAACTGCGCCGATTGTGCCTTTACATGCAAAGGCTCGACCGGACACGCACTATGCTACGTCATGTTTCGACGATTGAAAGCTCGAGTGTGAACGCAACTTGACAGCAACACTATTGAGACCAGACCTGCCGTACAGCATACATGGCAACTACATGCACACCCAGCCTAGAAGACGCTCTTGCGCTTCCTCTGCTCGTGCTCGATGCTCTCGATCTTGGCGGCGCGCGCAATAAATAACACCATCTCGATGACCATCATGACGATGGCCCCGCCCAGTCCGGCCACGAGTCTCTGCAAGAAACAAACAAACAAACCAGCACGTCGTCAGTCATTGCTCTTCCAACGGTCTCCCACCAACTCGTCGCCTCACCGTCGTCTCGTTCTCCGTGATATTCCTCGCCACAAAGTACACGGCAATGAACGCCGTGATCCGCGCCATGACCATGTTGGCGCCAATGGACAGATGCTGTCGCACATTTGTCTGGTGGTACGTGAGCTCCGAGGCCGCCGACTGCGTCTTGACGTTGCGTACCATGCTGCCGTAGCGCATCTCCTCGTCCAGCCGCAGCAGCTTCTCGCGGCGTTTGGCCAGGTACTTGCTCTTCCTCTGCTTGAGCTTCTCGTCCTCTTCGTCTTCTCGCTCTGTAGCCACTGCACACGCCCGAGCGCCGCCTCCTTGACGCAAAACACTCGCGATACTGGGCGTCGAGGGGTCTGCAGCTCGCAATTCGCCTAGAAGCGACGCCATGAGGCGCAAATCGGCCGTCGCCAGCGCATCCTTCGGCTCCGTCAGCAACAAATTCTTCACGTCCTGTCGGGCTAACTGGTCGGGCTGCAGGTGCGACGCGAGGAACATGCGCAGCGCACTGACGCCGTCGCCTTGGAGATTCACGTCGAGCGGCATCGTTCGTAACTGAAAGATCTATCTGATAAGTGTCATAACCTGATATACAGCATGTTGTCCAGCACATCCCATCATAAGTCATATTCAGTTTTCGGTCTCAGATGATGCCGCGTCAGCCGCCCGCAAGTGCCAGCGGCGGCTGGAGCCCCTCCTGCCGGCCGCCACGCCGCTTTAGAGTCGCTGCCATTCGCCATGCATATAGCTACGTGTTCCTTCTATCCATCGCACTGCTTTTCGTCTCCAACAGCGCCGTACAAGCCGATCTCCAAGCGAAAGACGAGACGCGGACCTCGTCCCCGGCGCTTTCGCACTTTAACGGGCTGCACGCGCTCTCCGGGGCCAGCTATCGCGCGTTCAAGAACCGCCTGAAGCGACAGATGCGAGGCGAGTCCTGTCTGCGCTTCCACGTGGGCGGAACCTGGTGGCATTACGAGTGGTGCGTCGACCGACACGTGCGGCAGTTCCACCCGCTGCCAGCGAGTGCCAAGGGCCAGAAAGCCAAGGAGCAGAGCATCCTATTGGGGGTCTATGACCCTGTCAAGCCGCAGCCGCTACGGGTCTTGGCCGTGGACAACCTGCAGAGACTCGCGGACCCGGACCGCATGGGCTACATGGCTCAGCAACGCTACAGTTCGGGGGATTTCTGTAAAGCAAGAGGAGCTGCACGATTCGCCAACGTCCAAGTCAAGTGCTGTGCTTTACATGATAATGAGACGTACGTGGAGTCGGTGGAGGAGCGATCTCCCTGTGAGTACGAGATGAACGTGTGCTCGCCAGTGGCGTGCGGACTCATGCAACGAGACCAGTTTGTGTTGACGGCACCGACGTACATGGAGGAAGAGGAGCGGGTTGCGCTTACCAAGACAGTGCGAGATATGTTTTACCACGCGTACAATGGATATTTGAATCACGCGTTTCCACAAGACGATCTGTTGCCGCTTTCGTGTCGTGGAGGTGAGTTTGAACTTGGTCGGCTGCCCATGCTAACGTTGGTGGACACACTGGATACGCTAGCCGTGCTTGAAGATGCGACCGAATTCCGTCGAGCAGTGAAACTCGTGGTGGAGAATGCTGATTTTGATCTGGACACGGAAGTGTCTGTCTTCGAGACAACGATTCGTTTGCTTGGTGGATTACTGTCGGCACACCTTTTCGCAGAGAACACTGACCTGAAGCTGTATCCAGGCGGTGACTATGACGGAGCACTGCTACGTCTCGCTATCGATCTAGGAGATCGCTTGATGCCAGCATTTGATACCGTGACCGGAATTCCGTACGGCACAGTGAATTTAAAGCGCGGCGTGCCCAAAGGAGAGACACCAATTGCCTCGACTGCTGGTGCTGGATCACTTTCGATTGAGTTCACTATGCTTAGCGTCCTTACAGGAAACCCCAAGTACGCTGCCGCGTCACGAGGCGCTGTACGTGCCCTTTATCAGCGCCGCTCAAAGATCGGACTACTCGGAAAACACATTAACACGAAGACAGGCGACTGGACTGAGACTTCATCGGGTCCGGGATCAAACTCAGACAGCTTTTACGAGTATCTGCTCAAGATGTACGAGCTCTTTGGCGACCGTGAGTCGTTGGAGATGTTTGCTCAAGTCTACCCAGCGGTACTGGCACACAACAAACACGGCGACTGGTACACCGATGTGTCCATGTATACAGGCTGCCATCATCACACTGGGAGCTCAGCTGTCGTGTTTGAGAGCCTTGCATCATTTTGGCCAGGTATGCAAGTTGCTGCCGGCGACTTGAGCGAAGCTGCGGCATCTATGAATGCTTTTTATCGCGTCTGGCGCGATTACGGCTTTCTCTCGGAGCAGTTCAATGTTGGCGATTGGAAGCCTGTGAAGTCGCGTGGTGGAGGAGGAGCTCGGTATCCGCTACGCCCCGAACTTATTGAGTCCACTTTCTACATGCATGAAGCCACTAATGATTCTTCATGGCTCCGAGCTGGTGCGCACGTAGTTCACTCACTGCAGAAGTACGCCAAGACCCTGTGCGGCTATGCAAGTATCGCAGATGTCGAGACCAAGAAGCAGGAGGATACTATGCCTTCGTTCTTTCTCTCGGAGACTTGCAAGTACCTTTACTTGCTTTTCAACACGACGCACTTCTTTCGGCAGGGCAACTACGTAATGACCACAGAAGCACACCCACTGCCTATTCTCCCGACAAAACGTGTTGAGCCAATATTGCGTGCAGCCGATGCATACGTGAGCAGCAATAGCGACGTGTCGTACGATAATCGCTTCTCTCCTGAACGCGTGATGCGGTGCGAAGTGCCCAAATTTTACGATGTCATCAATTATTCGGTTCACTACGAAGGCAAAGTTGTGGCCCGTACTCCGCGGTGTTCCCCACAGGTACCGTCACCTGCTGCCTCGATCCGCAAATTGGTCTCTGATAAGGCTGCAAAGAAAGCTGCTGCCAGCGCTAAGGAGACAGTAGTGAAGGACAAGGCGGTGAAAGCAGTGAAGACGGAGACAGTAGCGTCGGATGTGCTACAGCAGTGGTTACCGTCACTTGAGGATAAACTCCGCAAGATTGGCGGTAAGAGTATTGATGACGAGTGGCTAGATCAGCTACTGGAAGATAGCTCTCTTGGCCCAAAACACCATCACCAACAAATTACCCAAGGTCACGTTGTGCAGTACCTGTATGGAGGAAACCAGCTTGGTGAGTTCCGCGTTGAGCAGCTTCCGGGGCGATTGCGCGTCACACGAGAGGAAACAGGCGACTGGATTGAAGCTTCGGGTGTCCTTGACGCGAGCCACATGATCATCGCAATGGGATTCAATGACGGGAGTGATGGCGATGCTGGCGCTGACTCGTACACTTTTGAGGAGCCTAAAAGCAAAAGTGTGGACCAAGGCGAAGATTACCACCCGCCCTATCTCGCTTGGAACCACGTGTACAAGGTCACCGATGACTTGTCCTTGCCTGTGGATCAGCGCTGCTCCCTTCGCGTTCAAGTGGGCTACAAACCTCAGCCCGGAGAGCCTCAATACAACGAGAAGGGGAAGCCGCACGTCGAAGGTGATGGAAACGGCAAGCCTGCTGTGTGGCTGACTGTCCCGTGCGTTGGTGCTGGTTTTGGTGTGACCAACACTTTCCAAGCGTCTCGTGCCTTCCCCAACATGAACCTTGTCGTCGCTGACCCCCCTGATGCTTGTAGCGAGACTTCGAACATCTCTGAAGACAGTCTCAATGGTAAAATTGTGCTCGTCCAACGAGGTGAATGCTACTTTGAAATGAAAGCCCGGAATGCAGCCAAGTGGGGCGCTGCGGGTGTCATCATCGTTAACAATGAAGACGACGACCTCGTGATGGTCATGGGTGGCATTGAGGAGAATAAATCGAGTGCCATTGATCAGCCACTCGACATTCCTGTTGTGATGGTTCCTCAACGCCTCGGTGAGTGGTTTGAGCTCAGGTTGGCTGCAACGCAGATATCTTCGCTGTCTCCAGTGAAGGTCAGTATTGAACTCACCATACGACACCATCCGCATGAAGCTGATAGCACGAGGAGAAGATCACGGGGAATATCTGGTGACGGCTCGTTTCCTAGAGTGGAAGGCACTGCAAACAACATGAAGGTGTACGGACCGTTGTGGGGAGTGGAGCTCGTCACGTTAGGCTCAGATGAAAAGGGCCATGCAGAGGACGACGAGCTTCGTCAAGAGAGTTTCAGTATCGCCATCGTCGGTACACCGCCGTGGCAGCACTAGAAAATGTGAATCAAACTTCATAGAACCATAGAGCAAGTAATTCACGAAAAATGTTTTGCGTTGTTTCGTGTGCTTGATCTCTCTCGTCCAGTACAACTACAAACAACAGCAACTATTCTCTCACTTGATTCACACTCCACCGTTGTGCGACGCCTGTCTTCGTCATTCTTCGACGTGATGCATGTCTTACTTTCGAGTGCAACGTCTAGGCAAGAAGTTTCTTCCGCTTGCCTTGGTCATCCTTACCACGCTGCACAGCTGTGATGCGGTCTCCTAAGCTGAGCGCAATACCTTGAGTCTTGCTGCGGATGCGAATGTAACCAGCGATACGGCCATTGTCCTGCTTTTCGACACTGAGATTCACAAGCGCGTCCTCGCCAAACACGCTCTTAGCATACAGGTTGGCAGCCAAGAAGTTCGTGTCTCCACCCAACGATGCCGTAGGTGTCATGCAGCGCATGTTTGTCTTGTCTACGACATGCTGCAAGAACTCGAACACATTCGAAAGCTCCGTGTGAACAGCCACCTTATTCTCCCACTCGAACTCGGCCCACATAGCACGAAAGGCTGCATCTGTGCAGGTGGCTGGCTTGATGTAGTCCATGATGTCCAGGTGAATATCGTTCAGATTCACGTACGTCTTTTCAGCTCCTGATGCCGAGTCATACACGATGGTGCCGAAGATGTGGCCCGTTTCAGTGGAGCTCACCTTGATGTTAGCACGGATCGTACGCTGATCAAGCGGGCCAATGGTCTGTGGCTGAGGGCGCTCAACGAGTTTGAGGTCACCAATTGTGGACAGGTCTACCGACAGGTTGGTCAGAGTCTGGGGGAGGCGGTTCACCACCAGGATCTCCAGTACAATATCATAATCGTGTACTGTAACATACGCCTCAGCATACACTGGGTCAGCGAAACCTGTCAGCTGATGCACGTGGCGCATTGCTCCAGCATACTCATTGTCAGAGCCATCACCCTGCTGGCCGAGGGCACGGTTAATGTCGGCACCGTCATCAATATCAATATCCGTAGATCCAAGAGCCTTTTTGCCGCGCAGCTGGCGGAAATTAATCAGGTCGTCCGCCTGTGTCACGGGTTCTCCGTCAGCACCACCATTGGCAGCGCGCGCTGCTTCAGCTTCCTGTTGCTTTTGAGTGTCCAGAAGGTGGCGATATGCAGAGCGACACTCTTCTGTGATGATTGTGTGCGTGGCCTGCGCGCTCGCCGGGTCTAGCAACACGCGCACGCCCATAAGAATACGGCGTGCCGAGTCCTGGTCAATCTCGTGCTTGCTCGCCTTCGACTGTCCGTAAGCAACGATAGCGCACATGCATCGCGTAGAATCCACAACCAGCTTCTTAATTGTAGCGTTACGTGCTGTGGCACCGGCAACATCACCACTTGATACACGGAGACACAACTTGGTCAGCGTCGAAGCCACAGCAGCACCAAGGAAGAAGTCGCCGTTTAACAGCAAACGACGCAGACCTGGCACGTTCTCCTCTTCAGCTGCGGCAGACTTCGCACTCGGAGTAGAATATGAGGTCTCTGTGGCGTACGTGCCGTCTGCCAGCACAACGCTCTTAGTGACAGGCTTGGAATAAGCAGCACCAGCAACGGCTGGGTCCTCTCCTCCCTCCTGGTTCTCTGTAGGTGCCTTCAGCATAGCCTCCGTGGCCAATGGGAGACTACCAATAGCGGTGAAAATAGTGCTGGCAGCCTCGAGGATAGACGTGCCGCTCTCCGTGCCATCCTCAAGTGGCTGGGTAGCGTACTCGCCCAGGATCCAAAGTGCCACGCGGTAAACCTTAGCCAGAGAAATATCGCTAAATGAGATCATCAGCTTTTGCAGGATACCCTCACGCAGTTCCGGGTAGCTCTCACACATCGCGCGCACGAAAAGGATGACATCCATCGCGCCATCCGGCTGGTTCAAGAACTCCATGAGTAGATGGACCACAGCGTTGGCAACCTCCGGGAACTTGACAGCACAAGCGTGGATGGCCTTAATGAGCAGGTGACGGTATTCACCGGCCTTTTCACGCGTCTTGTCCTGCGTCTTGACCACTTCGCGCTTGAGGTGGGTCACCACTTCGTCAATGTTCCGTACCGAGACCAGGTCCATGGCGATCTCCAGCACCTTCTTGCAAATGTCGAGGTTGGGCGAGCTGAGCGCGCGCATGATGTCCATCAAGATTTCCTGCAACACCTTGGTGTGGTGCTTCTTGAGATCCGCAAGTCGGTCCAGCACGATGAGTTTCACGTTGTTGTCGCTCTGCGAGTTCAGCAGTCCGCAGTACGTCTTGGCGGCCGCGCGCACGGCGGTGGGGGCAGCCGAGAGTGTCACGAGCGTCCAGGCGGCCTCGTAGCTCACCGCCGGGGACGACGAGTTCAGTAGCTGGAACACACAGCGCACGAAGCGTGCCTTCTGCGCGGGGTCCTGTCGACACACTTTGCGTGTCATCTCGAGGATCACGAGCGAGAAGCCGTCGCCGAACTTGGGCACCTGGTCCATGGCGTTCATCAGGAACGTCACGGCTCGGTCCTGCGCGCAGTCGTTGAGCATGAGGAAGGCGTTGCGTCTGGCGCCGGCGTCGCTCTCGTTCAAAATGAAGCGCTCAATGAGCTCGGGGGCGTCCGGGATCAGCAGCTCGCCGAAGCTCTTGTACATGGAGTAGACCGTCATGACGGCGTTCTTGCGCACGTACGAGTGGCGGTGCTCGAGGTTGGTCTTGACGGCGTCCTTGAGCGGCTCCAGGATGTCCTTGTCCTTGATCTTGCACAGGAAGCGCAGCATGCAGCCGCGAATGTACTCGTTCGGGTGGTTGAGGTCGTTCAGCAGCGCGTTGCACACGAGGATCATCTCGGGCAGCAGCTTGGGCGCGGGCTTGGGCGCGCCGGGCTCCCCGGGCGGCGGCTGCTCGTACTTGGGCGCGATCTCCCAGTACACCATGAGCAGCTTCTTGAGCGTGTGGTCGCTCTGCGTGGAGCAGAAGCGGATGATGTGCATGAGCACCTTGGACAGCTTCTCGCCCTGCAGCAGCGCCAGGATGGCGCTCTTGACGGCGCGGATCTTGAGCTCCACCTTGGGGGACTCGAGGCCCTTGAGGATCTCGTCCTGCGACGGGGGCAGCGCCTTCTCGCCCGTCACCTGCTGCAGCAGCACCGTGCAGTAGCGCTCGTTCGTCACGCCGGCCATGCTCGCCGTACCAACCTACGCTACGCCCTTGGATCTCGGAGGAAGAGACTGAGTATGAGGGGGGAACGACGCGGCGGCAAAGTGGCGCCCTCTCATTGGTGGAAATGAAACGTTGAAGTGCACAATTTCAACCAATGAAATGAAAGGTACTTCAGAGTGATGGTCATTTCCGCATTTGCCGACATGCTGCCGACCGTGGGCGTCCTGTACACGCGGAAGAGCGCCGTCTCGCGCGAGGAGGAGCAGCTGGCGCGCTATGTGGCGCTGTGCTTGAGCGCCAGCGGCCGCTGCACCAAGACGTGGCTTTTGGGGCTTCCAGCGACGCCTGGGGACGACGTAAGGGCCAAGGAACGGACCAAGACGCGCGCGCTGCGCTGTGACGGCGTTGTACTGGACAGTGAGGCGCTTTCGAAGGAGATTTACGAAGAGACGAGCGACTGGAAGAATCTGGAGACGTGTGATCTGCTGCTGCTGCTGGTGGAGGCAGACGCAACGATGAAAGTCGCCGAGTTTCTGCAGAAGAAGTAGGTGAATGCGAGAAGACGGCGTGGGGGCGGATGCTGACGGTGTTTTATGGGGTGTAGACTGAAGAAATGGGACCAGAAGCAGCCCAAGAGAGTCGTGCTGAGTCTGCAGACCACGATGCGCCGTCTCGCGCAGCTCAATTCGGCGTACGTCGGGAGATATGGAGAGATGAAGGAAGCAGGCTAATTGGGGCTTTGTGTGTAGACTGCCGGATGCAATTGTGTTGCATGGCGGAGCAGCTTTTCAGGTGGTGGAAGGTGAAGATGGAACACTGCAACCGCTGTCGAACGGATGCTTCTTCGTCGAGAGACTCTCGTGAGTTTGCTGTTTTATTGATGTTGGTGAAGAGATGCTCATGGTAGTGGGTGGTTGCATTTGTTCAGGAAAGAGAAGACATCAGCTCTATATACTTTGGATGTGCTAGAAGCAACGGGTATCCAGGTGCTCAGTCGGCGCAATATCCAAGGTGAAAAATGACTGTGCGTGGTGTGGAGACTGCTCTATCTAACGGTATAACGACGTGGCCTACCTCAGCGCTCAAGTGGGGCTGCACGATGCTGCGCAGTTTCTACTACATAAACGCTCTGACGGGACGCAGTGTTCTGGACGGACTGCGCGATCGGAAAACGCGATTCCTTTTCCTTCAGGCACTGGTGGAGATGGATGAACTGTTTCAGGTCGTACTGCAGAGCGTTGCCACTGCAAACAATAAGTCTGGGCGTGGAAGTGGAGACTCGTGCCCGGACACTAGTGCTGCCACACTGTTTCCTGTGCAGTCACTGATGGTGCTACTTCCGCTCCCGGATTGGATTTTCAATGGATTCGTACTCCGAGCGTTCGATTTAGGACTTGGCGCTCCTTCTAACAAGCAGACATCCGTCATCACGGTACGCTTGGATTCGCTTTAGCTTGCCTCGCACCTTTTGCCGCTGCTATTGCTAACGTTATTACCACAATTGCATTGTTGGCATGCAGTCCGACTTGGCGGCGAAATCTTCACTTCAGACAAATTTTGAATCCGAATTTCGAGACATTTTTGAGCTAGCAACAGGCCGCAATATGGCGCTCCCAGCATTGAAAATGATCCAGAAAACGTTGGTGTCGATTAAAAGCCAGCAAGTACAGGAACAAAAGGACGGTGTGAGTGCGAAAACACTGTTGCGAATCGACAGTGGCGCACTGCTTGCGGAGGTGAAATTGTCCCCTCACTGTACTGCAGCTTCTCGCACTTTTTTCTTGAAAGTGCTCGCGACATTCGTTCTCACGTTGCTGTTGGGGCTGTACCTCTTCGTCTGGTGAGCTAAGCACTACGTAAATTGAGTTACAGGTAGTCGATTCTTGTCCCGCCGAATCTCAAATCCAGTCTAACCATGCTTACAAAGGCTCCAGGTGATCTTAACTCGATTGTTCCGCTTGCGCTAACTTCGCTTTTGAGCGAGTCTGCGCACTTTCTTGTCGTTGTCGTTGCTCCTCTGCGTACTTCAGAACGGCCAGCTTGTACATTAGCATGTTTGCATGCGCTTTCGAAAACGGGATCAAGTATGCCACGATGCGTGTTACCAGCGACGTGGGTGGCAATTTTCCTTTATGAAACCCCATGTATTGCACCACGGCATCGACATCTTGGCGACGCTGCGCAACCAGAGACCAGAACCTCTCGCCAAGCGCACAGGCACGAAAGTTTTGCTGAAGCTGCATCAATGGATAGAAAGCCACCTGAAACTCAGTCGATCCTTTGGCCAAGTCTTCGATGTCTACAAGCGTATTGGCTTCCAAGTTGGCATCGATTGGAATTTTACCGGAAGACCCTTGAAGTTTCTGGTCTCTTAACGCCAGCTTTTCACGCGCTGTATTGACGTTCTTGGCGAAGTAAAAGCTGCTGTCATTTCTGAGACCCTCGCAGAAGGCACGGAGTTCGCGACCATCCATAAGCCCAGACTTGTCACCGTCAAACTGTTTGAACGCGTAGTGAAGCAATTCACTCTTGGTCCACGTCGCAACGGTGACTACGCATACGACGAAGTCATCGAAGCGCAACCTCCGAATGTTACGAGCAAGACCAACCGCCTCGAACAAACCTTTGGTTAGTTGCCGTGGTTGCTCGTGCAACATGATGAAGAACTCGCCGGTTGTGATTTCTTCTGTTCCAAGCTGCTCTTCGTGCTTGAACGCACGTAGTAAGGTCTCGATATGTCGCTTTCGAAGTCCCAACGAAATACACAAGTTCTCAGCTCGTTTTGTCGCAAGCAGCACGCCGTAGTGCCCGCCAGCAAATTCCCCAGTGTCGGTCGCTCGATTTACATCGGTTGAAGTATCAGCTGCAGCTACGGTTGAGTTTGCACCACCTCGCGGTTTTACTTGAATTTTTTGTGGTGCTGTCTTGGGCTGCACATCGGCGTTGAGCTCGACATCGAAGTTGGCATCGCTGATTTCAGCAACCCCTTTAGCTTTTGCTGGTGCTCTTTTCTGCTTCTTCGTTGGGTTGACGCCACCACCTTTCGAGGACCCGCTCTTCACAGAGTTTCTAGAGCTCTTCTTCGGGCTTTCTGGCGCTCGAGAATCGTCGTTGTCTCCAAATGGTTTAGCTTTGACTCTTCCACCCTCCGTGACATTGGAATTGTTGGCGCCGCCCATAAATGTACAAAGTGGAGTTGGCTGTGAGTGTGTCCAAAATACGCATGATGAACGATTTCCGTAATGGGGTCATTCGTCATTCGTACAAGTGCTAAAGCTGCAAGCCAAAATACCTGCTTCCCTATTTATTGCAGGGAGGTCTTTCATGAAGTTATCTGAACATTGAATCTCTATGTAGAAGCTATGAGCTCAAGATTGCAGCAGAAGAACATCAATTCGCAGCGGCAGGTTCTGAAGACTACGAAGATTGTCGTCGGCAGTTCAAAAACTTTGGATTTGTCACCGCCAGAATCCCTTCCACCACGCAAAGAGTATTTCGTGTCTGTGACGTACGGCCGTTTGATTGAAACCAAAGAGGCCGAAGATATGTGCAAGCGCCTAGGAATGACTCGCGATGATGTTCGCACACTCCGCCAAAAGTTTGATGAAGAAGATGGCTCGCATAGTGACACCGTGACAACTCGAGGATTCTTCCATTTGATCAACGACGATAAATCGTTTGAGAAGGCTCACATGTTAACAAAGGAGCTGCTCCGTTTGGCGGACATCGAAAGCTCTGCCACGCGGATTTCGTTTGATCAATTGTTTACGGATTGCGTGCACGTTTGCAGCGTTTTCGGAAATTCAGCTTTGGCGCTTCTACTACGAGGCATTTTTCGCTGGTGGAATGGGTTCTGTAAGTACAAAGCGACTTAGTGCAATTTTGCAGGCCGCAGGAGGATCCTATGCTCATAATATTTGGGTAGCAGCTCGAAACATCACATCCAACGCACTGACACCGATGTCCTCCTCTCATAAATTTGACGATTTTCTTCGTCGTAACCCTATTGTATTCTTCCCACTTGTTCAAGTTCAGCACAGTGTCCGCAATCGGACTCTGGGAGCAAAATATTGGGAACGAAAGGTGCGCGAACAACAACTAATTCCTCCACTCCTCACTCATATCCGCCTTCATCATGGAAAACTACCACCACTAGGTTTTAGAAATTTGGTTTTGAACATGCTACCCCGAGGAAACAAAGTGATTGCACGAGCACGAGCACGAGCACTAGCTCGACAGCAGTTCCTTCAACATGTACACGCAAAGGTGTAGCTCTTCACAGTGTTTAGGCTTGGACGAAGCATGGTATACACTTTTACAACTTTGAAGACCGTCCCTGCGTTTATCCTTCTTCTTGAATCCCTGTCAGCACATTGTTTGCTTCTGTTTGAGCGTGCGCTTGCTCTTGCAGAATTCGTTGTTCCTCTGCGAATTTCAAAATTGCTAATTTGTGTACCGCCAAATTTGCATTTGCCTTTGAGAACGGCAGCAGATATGCTATGATGCGATCCAATATTGAAAAGGAGGGAAGCTTTCCTTTATGAAGCCGCATGTATTGCACGATGACCTCGATATCATGGCGACGTTGGGCAACCTCAGCCCAGAAACGTTCTCCGAGAGCGCACGCCCGCACATTTTCCTGCAATTGTATCAATGGGTAAAATGCCACCTGAAATTCAGACGATCCTTTTGCCAGGTCCTCCAGATCTACCAGTGTGTTGGCCTCCACATTATCAAGTTGGCCAGGAGTTTCGTTGTAGTAATATGGTTTTCGATCTCGAGCTGCAAGCTTTTCACGAGCTGTGTTGACATTCTTGGAAAAGTAAAAGCTGCTATCGTTTTTGAGACCTTCACAGAAAGCACGAAGCTCTTTACCGTCCATGACTCCAGATTCATCGACATCAAATTGCTTGAACGCGTAATGAAGCAGCTCACTCTTGGACCAAGTGGCAATTGTCACCACGCAAATCACGAACTCATTAAAACGCATTCTTCGGAGATCACGAGCGAGACCAACTGCCTCAAACAAACCCTTAGTAAGCTGCCGTGGTTGTTCGCGAAGCATGGAGAAGAACTCGCCGGTCGTAATTTCTCCATCTCCTAGTTGCTCCTCACTTTTAAAAGCTTGTAACATCGACGCCACGTGACGTTTTGAAAGGCCCAACGAGAGACAAAGGATCTCGGCTTGCCTTGTCTCTAAAAGCACACCGTAATTTCCTCTTGCGAATCCGCTCGTATCTTCAATCGTTTGAGTTGCAGGCGCCACATCTGTAGCTTTGTCACCTGCAACAATTTGAGAGCTACCAGTGCGAATCAAAGTGCTGAAGGACCGCTGTTTCACCTGCACTTTTCGCTGAGGTGTCTTGGATTGCACGTCGGTCTGAAGTTCTACTTCACGTTCGGAGTCACCAACTTTATGGGTCTTTTGATTGTTTTTCTTTCGCTTCTTGTGTGGTTTAATATCTCCTTCCTTCGTCGTCGTGGCTGTCAAAGTGCCATTCTTTTTGGGTTTCTTCTTCGGCTTTCCTGAAAGTACAACATTGTCTTTCAGCACCTTGGAATCACCTGCAGCAGGCGAGTTCTTGTTTTCTGGCTTAACATCTTCATGCGGATCGACATGTTTAGCGTTAGTCATGAAGATCAATGGAATAGGACGGCTTCGACAGGTAGAGTGCGCTAAAATACATGAGCACTGGCACCCATCAACGCCAATGCGTTATCGTCTTCCTAAATTTGTGCAAGGATGAACTCACCTTCATACGTGACTCAATTTCATTGTCAGTCGTTAAGTTTTTCAAGCACCGAAGTCCTCTCCAAAACATGAGCGTACGGCGCATCTCGTGGGTCAAAGTGAAGCGTCGATCGCTCATGGCGACCAAGATTGTGGTAAGTGCCATCAAAACACCAGAGCCTCCACGCAAGATGTCCCATGTATCCGTCATCTACGGCCGGTTGCTTGAAAACAAGGAGACCGAAACCATTTGCAAGCGCCTTGGAATGACTCGGGACGACGTGCAAAAGTTACGCCGGAAATTTGACGACGAAGACGGTTCTCACAGCGACACCGTGACAATGCGAGGATTCTTCCACTTGATTAACGACGACAAAGCCTTTGAACGATCCCAGATCCTGACCAAGGAACTACTTCGCCTAGCAGGTGTCACCACTGCAGTAACGCGAGTGACGTTCGACCAGTATTTGCGCGTCGTGTGCAATTTTGCAGCATTCTCGGAAACTCAACTTTGGCGGTTCATTTACGATGCCTTTTTTGCTGGAGGTGTTGACACCATGAACGCTCGGAGACTCGGTGAAGTTCTTCAGGCAGCTGGTGGTTCATATGCGCATAATATCGGAGTAGCTGCTCGCCACTTCGAAGCCAACGCAATTTCGCCGCTAACGGGTTTGCCTGCGACCCTCACATTCGAGGATTTTCAGGAACTTGTACGTCGAAATCCTGTGGTATTCTTTCCGATCGTGCAAATTCAACGCTCCGTGCACGCGCGAACGCTTGGCGAGAAATATTGGGATCTAAAGGTTCAAGAGCAACAACTTGTGCCTCTGCTGCTCGCGTACCTAAATGAACATCGCGGAGAACTACCTCAAAGGAGTTTGAAAGACTGGCTACGGCATGTTGTGTTTGGTGGTAAAACAGTGCTGTCACGAGCCAGGACTTTGGCAAGGCGGCAGTACCATGAAGAAGCTCAGAAAAAAAATTAATCTTCGTCAATCTCACCAGTACTCACTCGATGGCGCTGAGCAAGTTCCAGCGCATAAAGCTCACCAGCACGCTTCCGAATCTTGAATATGTCGCTGGAGAATACGTTCGCAACAGACTCACGCAGGGTGAGTTGAGGTATGGCGCCTTGGTGTTGACGCATGTAACTCACGAGTTGTTGGACCTTGAGCTTGTTAGCTGTGATTCGAGACCAGCGCGACTCACCTAAGGTGGCCGCACGCACATTTTTCTGCATGTTCATGATCGGGTAAAAGGCCACAGGAAAGTTTTTCGCGAACTTCATGAACTCTCCAAGATCTACGAGCCCGTCATCCGGTGCAAACGCAGCCCGATCTTTGCCTTCCAGCAGTTTTATGGCCATGGTAACATTGGCGGGGAAATTGAACTGCTTGCTCTGAAGCTCCAGACTCATTTTCATGAATTCACGCTCGTCAAGCGCGCCAGATTGGTCGTCGTCGTACAGATCGAAGACGAACTGATAGAGTTCCGGCTTCGTGTATACTGCGAAGGTTACGACGCAGAGCAAATACTGGTCGAAGGACAGGAACTTTTGATCCTTAGGAACATCCGCAAGACGAAGAATGCCATTTGTCAATGGTCTTTGCTCCTCGTTAATCATGAAGAAGAACTCAGCTTGGGTGATCTCGCCGCTGTAGGAAAAGCAAAACAGGTCGAGGTCAGCAACTAACATATCATAAAAACTAAACTACGAAAACGTACGAATGATACATGTCGTTGTCGTCATATTTGCGCTTCATCTTTCTGATGTCACTCATGGTCAGCCCCAAACTGGAGCACAGTTCCTCGCATCGACGCGTCTGCACGAATATACCATACAATCCCTTGTCATCCTCTTCTGGGTTTTTATCTGCGTCTTGTTTTCCATCCTGCTCAGGACTTGATGACGTCTCAATCTGAAATTTCTTCCCAGCGCTGCTACTGCGTTTCGGTGGTGCAGTTGCAGATAAACTACCTTGTCCTTTCACTCCGGTACTGCTGCTGCGCTTCGGAGCTGCTGCTGCTATTTTGTTGGCAGCATCCGAAGACCTTTTCCTCTTATTGTCCTCAGCCACGGGTTCTTTTGGAGGCGAATTTACTTCAGAGCCAATATCAGTCGCCACTTTACTGCCACGAGGCTGTGGTGGTGCTGCATCCTTCGCATTCTTGGTCTTGAGCTTCTTTTGATTGAGTTCATCGCTAAATTCCGCCGGCTTTTGCTTCCCTCGAGTTTTCATTGTCAAATGTCAAAAACCACAGCCGATTCCTTCCAGCAGCAATTGGTTTGAACTAACAACCAGGAAAACACTCGAATGTGAACATGGTGCAGTCTCCGATAAGACTTGCAAGCATCAAAATACCAACATGGCTACACTGTAGCTTCAACATGGCTACAGTTCAACCTCCCTTCGAGAATATTTCGGATCCAGAACAGAATACTGGACCCACAAAATCGCATTTCAAGTCCATTCAACAATCGAGCCAATATGCGTCGTCGACCCGGCCACCCCAGCGCCAATGCAACAGGTATATCGCTCTCTCCACCCCCTCACCTTCTCCGCCTGCATCTCCTATCTCTGCTGATGTCTTTTGCACCCTCTGAAACCTTCTCTAACGCTAAATATCATGTTTTTAACGACTGTATCAATGCCTCAGACTCGGATGCCATGCAACGGGCGCGTTACACCAATGAAGAGGGGGATCCGGGCGTTGCGCTGGTCAAAGCTGTGGCTGGACGAGCTCTGCAGTCCCCCAAGGTCCGCGTAGGACTCATTCTCTGGGCTGTAGGCCTCTTCTTCATGCTACTGGCTCCTGGTCTCAGCACTGTGACGCCAGAGATGAAGGCGACGTACGAGGGGATGGTTGTGGAGGCCGCCAACATGCCAGAGTACCATGAAGCTTATGCCAAGTTCACAGAGGCTCAGGCCTACGCAGATGAAGCCAAAGTTTGGTTCTGGCGCTTCCGAGAGCCGTACAAGACGCTGGTGGATGAACGACAGCCCGTCGCCGACAAGTGGGCGGCGGAAGTCGCGCGAACGGAGCGAGAACGCGAGGACAAGATGAAGAAGGCGCGGTTCTTTGTGGGCCTCTGGTCGGACTTTGGACTTGCTGATGTGCGTGCTCGATTCTGGAGCGCCTTCGAAAAGGGCAAGATGTTCGCCCAGCAGCAGACGTTCTACCACATGATCATGCGAGTGCTCTCGTCGCGAGACGAAGATGTCTTGAGCATGATCCTCAACTGGGTGTTCGTGGCCGTGATGAATTTTACGACGGGGTTGTTGGGAGCGCTGTTCTACTTCTTCTTCTCGCTCGTCAACATGGTGTTCTCGTACCAGCCCGACCCGCTGAGTGCCACGGCGTTCGTGGTGCTGGGTTTCATCGGCGCTGCTAGTGTCGTGGCCTCGTATTTATTCGCGATCTACGGAATGGTAGCGAGCGGCGTGTACGTGATTGGCAAGGTTGTTGTGCGTGATGCAATCGAACAGGAGCGTCGTCAACAACAACTGCGTGGCGAGCGACAGGAATGGTAGACGCGAAGGAAGGACCGCTCTTTTGACGTGTGAGATGATAGGCAGTTTTTTCAACAGCTAGTAGTACTACCAAGGACCAAATCCAGTCTTCCCTTTGCTACAGGGACTTCAAGGTCGTCTCCAATTTGAATTTCCCTACCTCCTGCTCCCTCGAACGCCTCCCTCGCTCCAAAATGCGTCGACGGAATAACTTCGATGCTTTAAAGTTAATAAACTTTGCCTGGCCTCTGCTTCAGTGTGATATTCACACGTGTCGAGAGTACGAACGTCAGCCTTACAGCTTCGCGCCGACTGTGCCGTACGGAGGGTTTTTCTCGTGCGAAGGCACGTCAAGAAGAGGACCAAGCAGGTGCCATCCGCCATCAACGTGCATGGTGTCACCCGTCACGTAGGCCCCAGCAGGAGACAGATAGTAGAGCACACCAGCCGATACTTCTTCGACGCTTCCAACGCGTTTCGCCGTCGTGGCGCTACGCGCTGCGACGTGGAACTGCTCCGCTCCACCCTCGTAGTTCTCCACACCACTCGACAAGATGATACCCTTCAATACACAGCACGTCAACGATTAGCTCAAGATTGACAGCCGACTAAAAGCTGCCTCGATGTCACGTACAGGAGCGACACAGTTGAGCGTAATACCCGACGCCGCCCACTCCACAGACAGTGACTTGCTGAGGTTCTCGATAGCAGCACGAGCAGCACCGCTGTGCGCCATCAGTGGGTAACCCTTGTCAATTACCAGAATGATGTTGACAATCCTGCCGCCGTGCTCCTTCATGTAGGCGTGGTACGCCTTCTTGGTGACCATGAAGGTGCCATTCCTACTCCACAAAGGCACCATCAGTCTCAAACTCACAACCAATCTCCAACGACTGACGGCGTACAAGTTGGTGCGCATGATGGCCTCCCAGCCCTTGAGGTTCACCTTCTCGATTGGCGCTCGGAACTGTCCGCCGGCTGCCGATTCATCCACGATTCAATTAGTTCCATCACCTCCGTACCCCACCACTTGAACAAGTGTACCATTGTTGATTAGGAAGTCGACGCGCTTGTACTTGGCCACCGTCTCGTCCACGAGGTTGTTCACCTGCTCCTCCTTGCGGATATCGCACACGATAGGGTGGATGACGTCCTTCAGGTCGCGTCCGTCCGCAATTAATTGGCTGCGAATCGTCTCCGCTGCGGCGTGAAGTCGCTCCTCATTTCTATAGCATTTTGCCTTCAGCTCTCAATTCATTGAGTCGAGTGCGGAATTAATTGCAGTTTACCTGGCAGCGATTACCACAGAGCAGCCGAGCGACGCCAATTCATGAGCGATGCATCGTCCAATTCCAGTGCCACCTCCAGTCACGATGGCCTGCACATACACAAGATCTTGCGTTGGGTACCATCCAATTCAAAGTGGTTGGTTGTGTAGGATGATACGCACCACTTTGCCCTGGAAGAGGTCGGGGCGGTAGATACTCGAGGCGGTCGGGGCGCGGATCATGGCGGAGCAGATTCGATTGTGTCAATTCATCCCGACGTTGATGAAGCTGTTGATGCATCAAAAAAGTAGCTTCAACTTTCAATTCAAAAATGAATTGACCAGCTGTTTGACAAGTTGAAAGCGGAAATGAATTGAGATCGAGTCTGTAGATGTCCTAGCCATTGTACACTAGACATGGTCTAGCATCAGTCGAATGGAGTAGTTGAGTGCTGCTCTACAATTTGCAGGTTCCGTACGGGTGGTTGTTTTCATGAGGTGACACGTCCAGAAGCGGTCCCATCAGATGCCAGCCTCCATCCACATGCATCGTGTCTCCAGTCACGTAGGCACCAGCAGGAGACAAGTAGTACAACACGCTAGCAGAGACCTCTTCAACACTCCCCATGCGCTTTGCAGCTGTGGCCTTTTCAGCTGCATACTCAAACATTTCGGCTCCGTTGGGGTAATTCTCCACGCCACTGGAAAGGATGATACCCTAGAAACCCACAAGAGAAGGTTAGAGTAGACGAACAAGCAACTTCATCCGTTTTTTGGGTCGTACCGGGGCAACGCAATTGAGAGTGATGCCGGACGCAGCCCATTCCACCGACAGCGACTTGGACAGACTTTCAATGCCAGCACGGGCCGCAGCACTGTGTGCCAACCCCGGGTTGCCCTTGTCCAGCAAAATGATAATGTTGACGATGCTGCCGCCGTGTTTCTTCATGTAGGCGTGGTAAACTTTCTTCGTCATCAGAAAAGTGCCATTCCTGCAGAACTTCGTTAGCCAAAAGACGACGACATTAGAATCGAGAGCAACTTACAGATTCGTGTCCATGACAGCTTGCCATCCCCTCAGCGACACGTCCTCAAGGAGCGAACGGAATTGGCCTCCAGCTGCAGACACCAACGAGCGTTAGCGATAGTATATTGGCTGGAATGCTGCTCGCGCCTGCGTTTACCATTGTTCACGAGGAAGTCGATGCGTTTAAACTTCGCCAGAGCCTCGTCCACCAGGTTAGATACCTGCTCCTCGCTGCGAATGTTGACTGCAATGGGGTGCACTGATCCTACCGAAGCAGGGTTAGCAGCCTTAACGTCGGCTTGGATCTTGTCTGCAGCAGCTTTCAACCGCTCCAAGTCCCTGCAGAGCATTCATCAGTGAAGAAGCGAGGTCATGACTAGCAATGCTCACACACACACCGAGACGCGATCACGACAGTACAGCCCAGGAACGCCAGCTCATACGCGATACTCTTCCCGATGCCTGTGCCTCCGCCCGTGACGATGGCCTGCATTCACGTGAACGTCAGCTACTTCTCCACAAGACCCGCAGTTAATATTCACGCACCACTTTGCCATTGAACAGGCCAGGACGATAAATGCTCACGGCCGACGGGTTACGCGTCGGCTTCTCCATTGCGCTTTGCGTTCTCTGGGGAGATTGATGAGTGGCTGCTCTTCGACACTTGAGCGCACTGCGACAGATGCTTGAACAATCACGCTCAAGGATCAATTGCTAACTGCAAAATTCTGCTTGGATTTATCTTCAGAGCTCGACCACCTACAGCCAACCTCTTGTCTACGTTGTATCCTATGCGCAGGTCCTGCAAATGCTTTTAACTCTACGCTTCACATTCCCGTGTCCATGGCAAACCAGAGTCTCCAGAACGAGCTTTCGATGAGCTGCTGGTGCTGCTGGCGCTTGCCCGACACGAACCGATCCTCCGTTTATCTCACGGCGTCGTAGCGCTCAAGACGCTTCTTAGAGAAGACGATCTGCACGAGCTGAATGGTACGCGCGCGGAAACCGGCGGCGCAGTACTGCAGGTAGAAGTCCCACATACGGCAGAAGACTTCCGGGCGGTCGATGTTGCCATTCTTGAGGTGGTCCTGGAACCGCTCGTACCAGCACATGAGCGTCTTGTCGTAGTCCGGTCCGAGGTTGTGGACGTCCTCCACGATGAGCTTGCGCTCCGAGAAGGTCACCATCTGCGCCACAGACGGCAGGAAGCCGTTGGGGAAGATGTACTTGAGGATCCAGAGCTGAATGGGCACCTCAATGGAGCGGTTGGCAGCGATGCCGTGCACCAAAGCAAGACCGTCGTCCTTCAGGCAGCGCTTGATGACGTCGTAGTATTCGCCCATGTTCTTGAAGCCCACCGCCTCAATCATAGCAATGGACACGACGCGGTCGAACTGACCGTGCATTTTACGGTAGTCGCAGTACTCGAAGCTCGTGAGGTCACTCACACCCTCGCGCTTGGCCCACTCGCGGGCACCCTTGAGCTGCTCGTTGGAGATGGTGATGCCAGTGACGTGGACGCCGTACTCCTTGGCGAGGAAGCAGCCGAGGCCGCCCCAGCCACATCCGATCTCGAGCACGCGCATGCCCGGCTCGAGCTTGAGCTTCTTGGCGATCAGGTGCAGCTTGTTGCGCTGCGCAGCGTCCAGGTCGTGCGTGTCCTCGACGCCCTTCCAGTAGGCGCACGAGTACTGCATGTACGGGTCGAGCCAGAGCTTGAAAAAGTCGTTGCCCAGGTCGTAGTGGTGAGCACCGACGATGCCGGCGCGCGAGGGCGACTGGTAGTTGAAGATCTTGCCGCCCAGCGCGATGAACTTGGCGTTCCAGGCCTTGAAGATCTTGCGGCGCTTGTCCGCGGGCAGCGACAGCAGGCGCGTAAGTAGCTCGTCCAGCGGGATGAGGGCGTCCCACTTCTTGGCCATGTACGACTCGCCGATGGCCAGCATGCCGCGGTTTACCCAGTCCAGGAAGATGTCGTCGTCGTACACGCGGATGTCGCGGTCCAGGATGATGTTGGCGTCCTCAAGCATGCCCTTGAAGAAGGTGGCGGCGCGTGCACGCAGCACGGGGCGCATGGCCACTCGCAGCAGGTAGGAGCCGGCAGTGACGCCCGCGACGGCGGTGGCGGCGATCAGAGCCGTTTTCTGCTTGTCCGACATGGCTGAGAGGAGCTCTTCTGCTTCGAGGGGATCTTGGAGAGTGAGTGCATTGACACGTCGCCAAGACCAAGGCCGCTGCTGACGTGTGGACCTGCGGCTGGACTGGTGCAGAAATCGTGGGGCTGGGGATTGGGAGCAGAGACATGGCTACCTGTCTGCTCGGTATAAAGGTGAGGTTTTGTATGCTTTTGACTTGGATTCGGCAGTTGGAGTCTCATGCGCAACTTTCGGATATAGAATATGGCAGGTAAGATGTTGTGCGATAGTCGAGGCGGGCAAGAGCGAAATGGATCCATGACGCTGCCCCATGGACACCAAGCGGCGTGTGGCTGCAAGTAGCGTGCAGGACGTTTACTATCGGAGCGGCGAGATCAATGGACCTGCCGTCATTGCAGTCATGGCCGCGCGACGACGATCGCGCAGTTGGGGCTATTAACGTGCAATGCAAGTGCAAGCTAGATACCGCCAGTGCTGATCCCCATCTGTGCCGTTGCTTGCTCGGGGCCTCTTGCTTGCAAGAGCAATGCGCTGGCACCGTGCCAGTGGTCAAGACGTCGTCGACGTAGACGAAAGCTGTGCCGCCGGTCTGGCTGAATGCCACCATCGAGACTTCAAGCGCGTGACATCAGTGCCCCACGCGATCGCAGGTTGCTCTGAGATCTCTCCGCCAGTCACTGCGTTCGACTAAAACTGCGGAAACTGAAGTTTGAAGCGGTTCAGATAGTCGAGACACTTCGGTGAACGAACAGTGCAATTCCCCTCAACGACGTCAGCAAGGAAATCCTGCGTTCGTTGCAATGCAGTGTCGCTCCCAGCGTACAGTATCGACGGGCAAGCGCGGTTTAACAGCTCCGTTCGAAATGGCTACATTGATACCGGTACATACCGGTCTTGCATCATCATCCATCATACCGTCCTCTCCCAACCGCATACCGATTCCCCTATCGGTAACCGATTCCGCGGCGTGCGGCTGCCAGACGCAGGAAACCCGACGTGAGGGAGATACTCGAGCATGGGCGCCAAGCAATCGCGCGTGGTGACGAGCGAAGCGGCGGCCGAGCTGCGTCCGGAGGGTGAGCACGAGAGGGAGACGGTGGCCTCCATCCGCCTCACGCCAGCGCTCATCGACCAGATCAACGGCACGCACAACGCGTCCCACAAGGCTAAGGAGCAGTCCGCGAGTATCAATGCGCAGTACGGACGCCTTCAGTACTTGTAGTATACTATTCCACAAGTACTAAATCATGTGGACTACTACTACTATCTTTGCAGACAGCAAGCGTTCTTAAAAAAGCAGATGCAGTTGGCCTACGCCAAGGTATACAGCGAGATATCTTTTGATCTCGTTACTGTAGCAAGTTGTGGCCTGACGAAGGATTTATTGACTGTTGCAGGGTGCTGACGACTACCGGAAGAAGATGGAGGTGGAGCAGAAGCAGCAGCAAAAGCAGGCGGCGGTGGGCGCCACCAGTCTGGCGCAGCAGGCGCAGCTCGCCAAGGAGCAGGAGGAGCGCGAGAACGCGCGCGTCGAGCAGCTCGTGGTCGAGATCAACAAGAAGAAGTACCGTGCGCCGCTCCGTGACGTGCAGTGCTCTCCGGAGCGCGAGGCGTGCTTGCAGTGCTATAGAGACGAGAAGAGCGACGTCTTGAAGTGCAAGGAAGTGGCCGACGCCTTCGTCCGATGCGCTCGGCAAAACACCGAGGTGCGTTGCAGCTAAAGGGAAGGATTTGGAGATGATGAAGTTACTGACGGTTTTTTTGCAATTGCAGAGGTTCGTTGGAGAGAACTGAAGTTTGTTCGGGTATTTCTAGCGGACTCGACGATGATCGATGGTGATGACGAGCGCTTTTTACTTGATTACCTGTATGTCGGCTACTTGATGAGCCTCCTGAAGGAACAAGTGCTGGCACCAAAAGCAAATTGCTCTGCCTGACGAAAAGCAACAGAAAAATGGTGGGAAACGTAATAAAAGCCTGTTTACGGTGGATCAGCGCTCGACATGCGCCGATGGCGCAGCGCCATGCCTCGTTTGAAAGCACTTCTTCACTTTGCACTCTGTGATTGTTTCAGCATCGAAATTTGGCATCAACCAGCATGCCAGCAACAATTTTTAAGTGAATTGGTAACTGTATTCATATTGTTTTTTTGTTTCTCGTCTGTTCCTACTGCCACCGTGAGGGTTCATTCCTTTTCTCACGCGCCCGTGGCCTTGGTTAGTTCACTTCAGCCGGCGGCGGGTTTACTTCTTGTCGAAAACGTTGCCGATCATGCCGGGACGAACGTAGTCCTTGGGCTTGCCGATCTCCGTGCCAAGCGCATCGAAGCTGTCCACTTGGATGATAACCTCGCGCGCAGCCTCGACCTCGTCGATGAACTTCTGCTCGTCAATGGTGGCTGACCGCTTCTGCTTGCGTAGTGCAGTCAGCGTCTTATCAGCCTTGACGGCCTTGGGCAGAGTCGCGTTCAGAAGTGCAACACGGTCTTCAGGGTCCTTTGACACAAACACGTTATCGGCAAGCAAGTTGCGCACACCCGAGTCGGTGGAGATAAGCTCCGCAATCTGGCGCTTCTGTTTGTCGGTGGGAGTATCGTACGGCAGACCGAACGGGAATGACAGTCCACGCATGACGGGGCCAACACCTGGAACAGGGAAGTTCTTGCTGATGCCTACGATGCCCTGCTGTGCTTCGTAGCAAAGCTGTGTCATGGCGTAGTCGAAGATCACATCGATGCCCTCAACGTGGCGGTTGTTCTTGTAAAACCACATCGTCGAGTAGCCAAGATAGAGGCTCGAGAACACATCCGCAAAGCGACCAGAGATCATTTCAGCGAACTTGAGCTTACCGCCCAGCACCAGCGACAGATCAGCACACATTGCAAAGTTCTTCGCAAGCTTGTCCATCTGCGACTCGTAGTGCTGCAGCAGACCGCTCTGCTTTTTGAAGCGAGAGCGCGTGACAGCGGTCTTCAGTGAGCCCGCCGTGTTCGTCACGCCATGCTGAACCAGCTTGACCAGCTCCTTCTTGAAGCCTTCGATGTCGTCGCCGTGCTGAATCGTCTTGATCAGTTCATACAGGTGTGGGTGCGCACGAGTCAGACCCTGGCCGAAGATGATCAACGAGCGGGTCAGGATATTAGCGCCTTCCACAGTGATCACAACTGGCAACGAGGTGTAAATGTTGGCAAGGAAGTTGTTGGGACCCTTGCAGATACCAGCACCACCAAGGACATCCATTGCTCGGATGACTGTGTCGCGACCGCGGTCCGTGATCTGCTGCTTGCACACACCACTGATCACTGCGGGCTGTTCGTGTTGGTTGATTTTGGCATTCACCATGTGCTGGCCGCTCGTCATGATGAAAGCGTTACTGCCCATGACAGCGAGCTGCTCCTGGATACCCTCCAGATTGGCAATCGGCACCTTGAATTGCTTACGGATGCGTGCATAGGCGCCGACAGCGTTAACTGACAGTTTAGCACCAGCAACTGCAGAAGCCGGAAGACTGATAGATCGGCCTTCCGCCAAGCAGTCCATGAGCATGTTCCAGCCGAAGCCGACACGTTCCTGGCCACCGATGATCTTGGACATCGGGATGAACACATCCTGACCCGTCACGGGGCCATTCATGAACGGAATGGTGATGGTGTCGTGGCGCTTGCCCATCTCAAGGCCGGGGTGGTTGCGCTCAAGCAGCGCCACCGTAATGCCCGGGTTTCCCTTGCCCTTCAGCAGTCCGTGCGGATCCTTCACATCCACAGCCAAGCCTACACACGTAGCAACAGGTGCCAGCGTGATGTAGCGCTTGCTGAACGTGGCACGAATGCCCAACACGCCGTCCTGCTCACACACGATGCCCGTGTCGCGCATATTGGCAGCATCCGAGCCCGACGAGGGACCCGTAAGACCAAAGCAGGGCAAATGCTTGCCGTTGGCCAGACCAGGGAGGAAGTAGTCCTTCTGCTCCTGCGTTCCGTACCGGAGCAGCAGCTCTGCAGGGCCCAGCGAGTTGGGCACGCACACTGTCACAGCAGCAGCTGCACTGCGGGTCGCAACCTTGGTGATGACGACCGAGTGGCCGTGGGCACTGAACTGCTTGCCGCCGTACTCCTTGGGGATGATCATGCCCAGGAAGCCCTTGTCCTTGATGAACTGCCACACCTTGAGGGGCAGGTCCTGGTCACGGGAGACGCCGTAGTCGTCGATCATCTCGCACAGTTGCTGCACCTCGTTGTCCATGAAGGCCTGCTCCTCGGTGTTCAGCTGGGCCGAGTACTTGTCCAGCGTGGCGAGCGACGGGGAGCCCGAGAAGATGTCGCGGTCGAAGCCCACGGTGCCGCTCTCGAGCGCCGCCTTCTCCGTGTCCGACATGCGCGGCATCACGCGCTTGGCCAGCTTGTACACCTGCTCGGCAACGAACGTGCGCGTCTGCGTTTGGTGCAGCGTCTGCACGGCCGGCAGCGTCGAGCGCGCGGCCACGAGGCGCAGCCCGCCGAGGCGCGACGAGCTCTTGAGCAGCGCTGGGGACAGCATCGTATTTAAGAGGAGATTCGGGGGATCCTGGAGGCTGCCGATTCGGAAGTGACGTCCCGTGGGTTTTGTGTTGAAGTTTCACGTCGGACGCGGAAGGATTCCGACGTGCGGAGGACGAACTTGGTGTGCGCCACTTTATGTTATGTTCCCGACGCGAAATTGAATCCCAAAGATCAGTTTGAAGTGCTTAAGATGGCGGCGCGCTCGCTCGTGTCGCGTCTGATCCCTCCGCTCGCGGCGCATTGGCACAAGGGCCAGCAAGGTGACGAGCAAGTTGTGTAGCGTTTCGTGCTGTTTACGCTGCTAAAATTTTGACTATTGCAGGCCGCGTGGGCGTCGTGGGAGGATCTTTCGAGTACACTGGCGCTCCGTTCTACGCGGGCGTGTCCAGTCTCAAGACGGGGGCAGACCTGTGTCATTTGTTCTGCGTGGAGGAAGCTGCTGTCCCCATTAAGAGCTACAGTCCGGAGCTCATTGTGCACCCTCTACTGCGTTCGGACGCGTCCCTGGAGAAGTTTGAGGAATCCCAACGCGCTGAGATTGTGGCGGAGGCTGTGGAGAGGATCGCGCAGGTACTGCCGAGACTGGACACGCTGGTGGTGGGTCCTGGACTGGGCAGAGACGTCAGTGTGCAGGAAATCACGCGTCGGGTGATTGCTAGGGCCAAGGAGGTTAATTTGCCGTTGGTGCTGGACGGTGACGCGCTGTTTCTTGTCAGTCTGGAACCGGAGACGGTGAAAGGCTACAATAACGCGATCTTGACACCGAATGCTGTAAGTTTCTGTTGGAGTGGATATGAGTTTGATTGAGTGACTGCTGACAGGTTCGTGTGTTGTGGTTGCTAGATGGAGTATGCGAGGCTGTGTGCCACGACGCAATTGCTGCCGAGTATTGACGTCGAGAAGGCATCGAAGATCCCGCCGGTCCAGCTCAGCGAAGCGTAAGGATCTGCAATTTAGTGCTGAGACTCTGTGAGTTGGTTTTTAACGGAAGTGTAAACTGACTAACTGTTGTGTCACTGTAGTCTGGGGTTTCCGATTATTATCCAGAAGGGCAGCGTCGATACGTTTTCGGACGGAGTGATCAGTATGGAATCCGTTTTTTTTTTCTACACAAAATGGCTATACTCACGTTGTTTCTGCTTAAACTGTGTAGCACTAACGAATGATGAGTTTGGATGCCCGCGCCGTTGTGGCGGACAAGGAGATGTACGACTTGCTATCTGCATCGTAGCTTTTGAAGTCATTGTACTGATGTTCCACTCTTGTGTAGGTGCTTTCTGGTGCTATTGGCACGTTCGCAGCGTGGACGAAGCACGTGAACTTGTAAGTTGTCTCTCTGTTATTGCTTCTATAACGAAGGGCACTTGCGCGCTGGGTCCCTTCTTATCTCCACTGTGTTCTTCGGTAACAGTTCTGATCTTGACTTCAAGGGCAATCCGTTGTTGCTAGCAGCTTACGGAGGCTCCCTGGTGACGCGAGCCAGGTTTGTTGCCGCCGTATTCTTGTGTTCTCTCTAGGCGTACCTGATAGGTTGTGTCGTGTATGATGTTCAGCTCGTCTCTTGCATTTGACGAGCATCAGCGCTCTATGACGGCCCCCGACGTCGTGCACATGGTGGGAAAAGGTTTTGTGATGGCATTCCCCAACTCTTCTATTTAGGTGGCCATCTCGTGAAAGACGTAGTAGCGAGTCAATCCTGCCCCAATTCTTGCTCTCGAGATTCAATTTTGACGAGTTTTCCATCTTGACGAATGTCGATAATTTGCGGCTTCATGTGGCATTAAACATTTTACAATAGCCATCGAGCTCCGAAGCTCGCGAACGTAGGCTGAAACTAAAGACGACCCCGTTCTACCACCACTCCGCTCTAGCCACGATGGCAGGCATCCGTCAAGTGGCCAAAGCACCTCCTCCACTTACAGCCTCTGTCTCTGCATCTCGCTCTCTTTCGTTTTCCCAATCTTCAACACTTGATATCCACTATCAAGCCTCCAGCTTGATCTTCTCTCTCTTCGTACTAACCTAACATACGGCGTTAATGGTCTTGTAGAGATCACCAGCGAGCTTTTTCGTCGAGTCCTTCTGTGAAAGGGTCAATATGTCCCGGAGCGTTTCGGGCAGCCGAGGCAACTCCAAACTGCAAGTACACGTACGAGTTAGAAACCCACCTAACCGGAAATAAGCCTTTGGTGGTTTGCACTTACTCGTTCAGCGTGGCGATGTCGTCGGCGAAGTTCAAAATGGTGTAGATGGCAAAACGCACGATGTCTTCGTTGTCGTCCTTAAGCATTGACTGCAAACCCAAGACGAACTGCTCCTTGAGTAGATCAGCAAGCGCCCGGCGATTCGAGTGGTACTGGCAAAGCTCTTTCAGTCGTTTAGCTACTTCGTAGCGCGTGAACGGAGGGGACTCCGAATTAATCTCAAGCAGCAGCATCGACAGCTCTTGCGAGTCCACCGTGAGGGATCCAGGGAAGAGTTCGCCAGGGGCAGACCAATCAGCCATGATGTCAAAGCTGCTCGACACAAAAACAAAATGCAGGCGCGTAGTGACCAAACGGGATCCAACGACACAGCGTACAAAGCAACACATCCACTGCGTTTAGAATCCATTCGTTAGCTGGTGCAGGCCGCGAGCTCGCTGGGTTCCAGCAACACAGCGATGCACCAAGCATAAATAAGACAAAAAAATATTGCGTGGCAAGAGGGTCCAACCTGAGTTCGGGGAGTCCGATCATATCCTTGTCGATTGCTTTGCAATCCTTGCGGATCGAGTCCGTCAAGCCGAGGAATTTGAGCTCGTCGCCCTGCAAAAGCGCAGCATCAACGTAGCATCAAAACTCCCTCGCCAAGTACAGCGCGCGACAGTAGTTAAACGCAAGCAATACGCACCGAGCGCAAATTAAAGTCCACGCGGATGGTCGACTTCATGGCCAAGCGATGCAGCTGCACATTGAAAAACACCTCCTCCGCCGCGACCAGCCCATACGCGTCCATCTGCAACCACATTAAAGCGTCAAACACGCAATCTAGCGTTGCCAGCAACAATCACAACATACCGTCCAGTCGGGATTGCACGAGAACTCGACGTTTTGAGCTTGCATAGCCTGGTGAAGGGTGCGAAAAATCACCTCTGCAGATTCCAGGGACTCGAACATGGGGTTCACTTGGTGGTAGCCCACTTCTCGGGCGTCTGGCACCTCTCCAGTGGGCACGAACACCTGCGACTTGGTCGCTTCTTGCACCTGAAAGTCGTCTCCTGGTTCAGCATACAGGAAGTCTTTTGGCTTGTCCTGCATGGGGTTGAGGCCCAGCACAGTGGAGCCATCCTCCAGGTCTTGTAGAGTGGCTGGGGACGTCGTAAACACCACTTTTCCCGGCGGTGGCGGCGCGAAAACGTCCTCCGTCTGTCCACAAAAGAGAAATGGACCCATTATACATCGGAAATGGACCCAACTCACGACCAAAAGAAGCTCACGAACCTGCGAGTCGAAGCGCGACGTCATGAACTGCGTCTCGACGTTGGCGCGGCGGTACGTGACTTCCCGGTCCGGGATTTCCAGCGCACTCATGCTCTGCTGATAGGTGAGCAAACATTTCACTTGATTTTAGTATACCGCAACCGTTATAAGAAATGTCATGTGGCTTCCGAGGCGGCCGACGACGCCACCAGAACAAGAACGCGGACGAGCGCGCGTTTGGGACAAGAGGACGCGCTGCAGAAGGACATGGGAACTCACCTCGTCCAGCACGAAGCCCTCGCGGTGCTGCACCTCATCGATCCAGTCGTCTTCCTGCTCGCTCCTCGACATGCTTCGTCTTGGGTTTGGTGTCGGTTTTTGTATTGAAAATGTGGTATCTGATATTTGTTT
>AUWJ02005357.1:0-21924 GCA_000468175.2 Phytophthora cryptogea
ACGGAAGAAGCTGCTGAGCAGGCTGAAGAGTAGTTAGTGAGAGGACCCATCGTAATATACACAGTTTGCACGGTGTGCACACCATTGAGAGCAAGCCAAAGATGTCATTGAGTTTCCCACTCGCTCGTGTTGAGCCGTGCCGACGCAGTCACTACGAACAGAATGTAAGCATTAGAAAGCAGCTAGCTGCATCGCCAGCAAGCGAGTATCTACGAGCAACTTCCCTAGAGAGAATATACGTAACTGATCGATCACCTTGAAGTATCCTCCACTGGAGCGGCGGATCTGCTGCTCGACCTACAGTTGAATTGCAGCCTAGTGTCTGAATGGAGAGAGCCCATGGCCAGTTCTCGGGGCGATTGCAATCAGAGCCTATGTGGATGTGCACGGGTGAGTAGGAAAGTAGTGTTGGGAGCTCGAAGCTTACTGGGAGCTGTTGTTGCGCGCGGTCTGCACGGCGGAGCGGGCTTCCGGGAACATGCCGACGTACTCCTGCGACGACAGGTACCTAACACTAATTTGGCGCTTGTTGAACCAGCGGCCATGAAGCTTCTTGGCGGCGGCTACAGCACTGCCCACGTTGTCAAACAGCACGTACACGAGTCCGCCCTGCTTGTCTTTCTCCACGTACGTGTGCAGCACAGGACCATATTGGCCGCACTCTTCCTCGACGTCCTGCTGGATCTCCACAGGCCACTCCGGGTTCCCGCTCTTTTGCTCCTGGTACACATCGAACATATTCTTCACCACGAAGCAAAATGACTCAGTTCCTTCAATCTCCGTCGACGTCATCAGTGCCGTTGCCTGCTCTGCACGCTGCGCAGCAGTCGCCGCTACGGTGTTGGTGTAGTTAGCGGATGAGGCTGGAAATCCTCCAATGCCACCTCCCATGGATGTAGGAAACAAGTTCACGTCGTTGCCGGCAAGCTTTGCCATCAGTGCGGACCGCGACTGTGCGTTCATACTCAGCCCAGTACCTTCGTCGTCCTCTAGCTTCCATCGTCCACCTGCAACACTGTTGTCAGACCCGCCGACACCTGCTCCAGTCATGCCTTTGTTGCCGCCGCCCACAGCGTTCTCATTCACTGGGCCAAGACGGAGATAATTGCCTGCAAGCTCCAAACCGTTGCCCTTAGACAACGCAAAGTTAGCTTCCTGTGGAGTGCTGAACTGGATAAAGCTAAAACCCTTCGAGCGCCCCATTTCATCGCGGTTGATCGTCACAGACAGCACCTCACCGAACGACTGGAAGACAATTCTCAGATCATCCTCCGTGATGTTCGTGTGCAGGTTTCCGCAATAAATACGACTTGCTGCAGACAGCGCCGACGCCGACATACCGCCGGCACCAGTGAGTTCACCACCAAGGGTATCGGCCGTAAGGGGTCCATTGGTCGTCGCAGTGGCATTTATAACCGAGTCCTTCTTAGCAGCAAAGTTCTTTTCCGCTTCTGACGCCTTGATCATGATCGGGAACACCTGGAAATCCGGCACCTGTCCATTCAGCAGCAACACCTTGGGCACATCTTCCAAATTCGACAGCTCCACGTACGCAAACCCCTTTGAGCGGTTAGTAAACTTGTCCCGGATAAGCAGCACGTTCTCCACTTTGCCAGTCTTGGTGAGGAACCGCTCCAGGTCCTTCTCGCGCACCTTCTGGGTCAGTTGTCCCACGAACACCGTTCTGTGATCACGCGTAAGTTCCATCAACTCTCGTTGCTTCGCACGTTCAGCACGTTCTGCCGACGTGCTGCGCTCCCTCTCCTCCTTGGGGGCCGAGCGCGAGCGGCTTTTGCTTCTGTGTTTCCTCCTGGACGGACGCTCCCTGCTGCGACTGCGGCTGCGTCCTCTATCTCGTCGTGAGCTGCCTCGACTGCGGCGCGGTGCTGAGCGGGAGCGCGATCGGGAGCGACGAGAGCGTCGACGAGTCTTGGATCGGGACCTCGAGCGGCGAGAGCGACGTCGTGAGCGGCTGTGGCTGCGGCTCCTACTTCGACGTCGAGTGCGTCGTGAATCATCTTCGGGTTTAGCGTCTCTGTGGCCTGCTTCTTCCTGCTTAGACTGACAATAATTACAATAAGATAATAAAATGTTAGATACTTTCGTTCCGAACAGGATATCTCCATGAATAATAACGACACGAAGGCCGGAGTTGCGGGATACGATAGCCAAGACAGAAATCTACAACATGCAGTACCTTGGCGGCGGCCTGGAGGCCTTCCTGCAGCAGCGAGTCGATGGCTTCGTCTGCCATGGGGTGCGCAATATCTATCTGTCGCTTGAGGGCGCCAAAACGTAGTGCGATTCATCTGCCCTCCACGCGATTCAAATCCCTTCATCCAGCATACTGATAACCTCCTCTATAGCATATTTACGTAGTCCACACGAAATGTATCCATCTCACACTTTTTCTCCCAATTCGACGATGGCAAGCACCATGGAGGCACTGCGCGCCGAGGGCAACGCGCTTTTCAGCGCCAAGGACTTCCAATCCGCCGTGGACAAGTACACAGAAGGGCTGGCAGCTGCTCCTGCGTCTTCTGATGTATCTGGGGACGAGTGGAAGGCCGTGGAGACGCAGCGCGCGCTGCTCTGGAGCAATCGCGCCGCTTGTTTGCTACAGCTCGAGGACTTTGCCGCCGCCGAGAAGGACTGCACGCTGGCGCTGGCGCTGGAGCCGGACAACACCAAGGCGCGGTACCGTCGAGCGCAGGCGCACATGGGGATGGGCAACATGACGCAAGCTTTCAAGGACGTACACTTGGTGCTGCAGCATGCGCCGACCAACAAAGCGGCGGCGGCGCTGGCCCGCAAGATCCAGGAGAGGGTGAGAGAGGACGTCCATGGCGTGCAGAAGGCGCTGGATACTATTGTAACTGGTGTAAATGGAGAGAATGGAGCTGCAACGGTGGAGCAAGTGGCAAAGGAGCAGGAGAAGACGGTGGAGGCGCTGCAGTATCTCGAGATGAAGAGCGTCACGGAGCTGGCGAGCTTGCCCGATGAGATCATGAAACGAGAAGGATTGCAGGTGCTTTGGAGAGTTGCTGCCAAGCTATTGGAGTTGGCTGAAGGCGACGAGGAGAAGACGCAAACGCTGATGGAGATCTTGTCGCACGTGGTGTCGCTGCAGTCTATCCTGGCGTCGGCGTCGAAGGAGCTGTCAGGAAGGGCTTTTGAAACGAATAACGGAGTGTTGGATGGGCTGCTGGAGCTGCTGCACAAGCAAGTGGCGTTGGAGTATGAGACGAACTCTGCGGTTGAAGCCAGACAGATGCCAGTGAGAGGCCGTAAGGCGATTATTCGTCTGTGTGCATTCATTTTCAAGTACTTGCTGATTGCTGCGAAGTCGGACGATGATGCTTCTGTGCGACGTGTGCTGGGCGGAATGTTGGATGGTTTGCGTAGTCGTGAACGCGTGCTGCAAATTGCGGCGCTTGACGGACTCCTCCACTTCATCTCTGTGCTCGGCGGTCAGACTTCGGTGGCGCGGAATAAAGAGGATAGTGTTGCTCAACAAACCAAGGCGCGGTTTGCGACTCTAGCGCAGGAATTGGGAATTTTCTCGCTGCTTCACACCACTGCATCCAGTGCCCTGCCTGGATATGATGCCGGCAACGCTGCTGCTCCTGCTTCCAGCTCGGATCTGACGGCGGTGCTACTGAGTCGGCTACCGTTGGTCTTTACGCAATGTCTCGCCCATTTTGAAGGTGATGATACGATGCTGAAGAAAATGGTGCGAGACTGGTGCGTATCACCCGTTCTGGCAGCTAGACCCACCAATCGTACACAGCTTGCTCAAGGCTCTGCATCTAGTTTGTTGCTTTCGGCTCTCTTCCTTTCGAATGCAAAGCTAGGACTTTGGGCTGTGCAGCAAACTGGAAATGATGGCACTGCGTTCCTTACGCGTATCCACGAATTTTTGACTGCGTCGCGCACATTTGACGATGAGAAGGCACAGACGCGGCAATTGCAGGAGATTTGGGTCGACTGTGTGGCCAGCATTTGTGGAGTGGAGCATGGACCTGCTTGTGTTCCACCTGCGCTTAGAATTGAGATCTACCGCATGCTTCAGGCATCTTTGGATAAAGAAGACGATTTGATGCTACGCGCCAGCGCTCTGAGTATTCAGGTGAAGCTTGGAATTGTTGAGAAGACGCTGGAGATGCCGTCTGCAGATGGACAATTTCTCATGGATAGCGTGTTCGAAGTGCTTGCCAGCGCTGAGGCTGTCGAAAGTAAGCACAAAACAGAGGAAAAGGCAAAGCAGGACAAGGACAAAGCGAAGGTCCCAAGAGCTCAGTTGTTTTGGAGTGGTGTTTCTCCCAAGGAGCGAGGCATCGAGGCATTGTCTTACTTGATCACCTACACACCTGTGAAAGATGCCTTTGTAAAGCATGCGGGTGCTGTAGCTAGCGTGTTCAGGGTCGAATTTCCAAGTGCGAAGGACTCAGCTTCGGAATCTCAAGGAAGCGTTGGCTTTCGATCAAACGTTTACTACGGCATCGGATACATTTTGCACCACGTCCTCACGTCCGAGGCAGCTATTAAGCGGAAGCAAATGGAAGGAATGGAAATGACGGCTGACCAGTACGAGGAGCTGCAGAAGGCGTTGAAGCAGAAGTCCGTCCTTGAGGACGGCGACACCCCTGAACACGTCGAGGCCCGCGTGACTAAGCTCGCTGCATCTCGTGATGTGTTAACTACGCTGGTGCAGCTTCTGAAGCTGTCGGCTACCAAGTCAGAAAATATTATGGAGATGGCAACACTTAGTGCGCTGCATGCAGCAGAAGCACCATCGGTACGAGGTAATTTGGTGCAGTGCGGCGTCTTCCAGGCGCTAATTCCGCTAGCGCTACACCACATTGCTGCCGCGAAGAGCAAGGGTGGTAAAGCCTCTAAGAATCCGTCACAAATTCACGGAACGAAAATTTCTAACGCTGCAGGGCAAGCCATGGCCAAGATTCTGATCAGTACGAACCCGAACTTGATCCCGTCGTCCTCGCTGTTCTCGTCAATTCGGCCACTGCTAGACCTGTGCAAGGGAGAAACGCAACTTCTGCAGTTTGAAGCTCTTATGGCCCTGACCAACATCGCAACCGTTTCAGAGGAGACGAAGGCTCGTATCGTGGGAGAGCCTCAGGGGCTTTCTACGCTGCAATACCTCCAGTTCTCGGAACACGAGCTTGTTCGTCGCGCGGCCACCGAGTCGATCTGCAATCTGCTTCCTAATGACAAGGTGATCGAGCAAGTTTTTATGAATGACGAGAAGGTGCGCCTTTGGATTGCGTTTGCATCTCTTGAGGATGAAGCCGAAGACTTTGAGACGGCTCGCGCTGCTGGTGGCGCATTGGCCATGGTGTCCCAAGCCCCGCAGGTGAGTTGGGTCCTCCTGCGCCAGGGCGGTCTGAAGGCTTTCACCGCCATCATTGAGCAAGGTTCCAACTTGGAGACGCTGCACCGCGCGCTGTTCGCGATGCAGAACATGCTTGAGGCTCTTTCCGAAGCTGCGAAGGACGAGGAAAAGGCTGAAGAACGGGTCAAATTCATGGAAGAGGTCAAGCAGCACAGCGCTCAGTTGATGCAGAAGCTGGCTGCTCATAGTGGCCAGACTCAACTCAAGGATGCAGCGCAGAGCTGCCTCGCCGCCTTGAAACTGGTGCTCGCCTAGTAGCAGAACAATAGAGCCACCACTAGCTGAATCGGGTAGAAAGCGTGTCTGAGTGAATGCATGTACTTCGGACGCGTTCAATGGTCGAGTTTGATAGCTGACGGGGAGATAGCAGCGCCGTAGACTGTCACGATGCAGTAGATGGTACTGTTCTCCCACAGCACGGTGCAGTATCCGTCCATGGTAGGATCCCAGAAGCAGGCGGCAGCGGTCGTCATCCCAGCACCGGTCTTCTGCATGATGAGGCACGTGACTGCGTACTTGAAAGGTTTGTTGAGGTTCTGCAGTCCCGTGAGGACGCTAGCAACCAACGTATTGCTCCAATCCATCACCTTCTTGCGGTTGTACACGGTGTCCTTCAACGCCGCCTCGATCGCCTGCAGCAAAGTGTCAGTAAGTCAGTGCCACAGGAGTCCAACCACGCACTCAAAACTGTAATACCGTCTTGGCAATTGGCAGCACATCTTCCTGCGAGAATTCACTCTACAATGCACTCTTAGTTCCCCAGTACCCCATTGCAGGCACTACACACACGCAGCACCTCGTTCGTGTCCATCGTCACTTGCTAGATTCGCGTCGTTTCGCGGCCTTCGTACTTAGGTATCACATCGTACCACTCCACTTTGCACACTACAATATCTCTTGTCCGTTTCTATCTGTCCTCTTATCCGAATCCACCCGTCAAAAGCGACGCAATCCACCGGACAGAGCTCCTCCGTCTGCATCAAGTCGGCATTTCTATTGACGAGTACAAGGGCGGGAAACTACCGGTAACCTTTGCATCATGAGTGACGACTCGATCGCGGTGCAGCGGCTGCGGCAAGAGCGCAAGAACTGGCGGCGAGACCACCCGGCCGGCTTCTGGGCGCGCCCCATCGCCAACGACGACGGCTCGCTCAACCTCATGATGTGGCACGCAGGCATCCCGGGCAAGGCCGGCACGGACTGGGAGGGCGGCGTGTTCAAGATGTCGCTGTCCTTTTCGGAGGATTATCCCAGCAAGCCGCCGCTCGTCAAGTTCACGCCGCCTTTGTACCACCCCAACGTGTACCCATCGGGCACGGTCTGTCTGAGCATTTTGAACGAGGACAAGGACTGGAAACCCAGCGTGACCATCAAGCAGATCCTCAAGGGCGTGCAGGACCTACTGGACCAGCCCAATATGGCTGACCCGGCGCAGCGCGAGCCGTACATGGACCTCAAGAACGACCCGGAGATGTACAAGCGCAAGGTGCGTCAGTTGGCGCTCAAGAACCGCGAGAGTTAGAGAACGAGACAAGGTAATACAGAGGGGTGGATGACGAGACAGACGACGTTTGATTCAGTGACTTAGGAGAGGTCTGCTGAACGGAGCTAGGACCCACAAGGCTGCAACTATCTGCACGTTGGGTGGTAGCTGGTTGGCAAAGGCTCTTACTCATCTGCCTCCGTCTTTGGAACGGCAAGCTCTAGTCCTTCTTGAGCGCGAACACCTCCCTGGCAATACCCGAAGCCTTGATGGTCAAGATCTCCACGCTGTCGCCCGTGTAAATATCTCTCTGCAACAAGGTCACAGCAACAAAAAGTCAGCAACTAATCCCCATCAACCTTCCACCTTCCTCCAAGCACCTCTCCAGCCGTAATGAATGCGTCCTTGATGATGTCCTTGGTCTCCTGCAGCGTGAGCGTCTTCTTGGGGTCCGAGCGCGAGTCGTGCTCCACCAAATTGTCCAGCAGCGGGATCATCAAGTGGCCGCCGGAGCCCTGCGCCGCGCGCGTGACGCGGTCGTACGAGCCGATGGCGTCGTACGTGTACACGGCGCCCTTGCCCTGCTCGTCGATGCCGCACAGGATGCAGAAGGCGTAGTACGGGAAGAAGCGGCGCGAGTACAGCGTGTTCATGAGCAGCTGCGCCATGGCGCTCGAACTCATGGACGTCTCGTTGTCGTGCTGGTACATTTGTGCGCGGATGCTCAGCACACCACGCAGTTGGATGATGTCGTTGTGCGAGCCGGGGCAGCCCAGCACCGTCGTGGGCGTGAGCTCGTGCAGCTTGCTCTCCTCGCGACTCAGCACCGAGTACCCCGTGCTGAGGCGCGTGTCTCCAGCCACGACCACAAAGTCCTCGCCCGCGATGGCCAGCACCGTGCCGCCGTTGAAGTCGTAGGGCTCCCAGTTGGCACGCGCCTGCTCATGCACGCCCGCCGCCTGCACGTCCTTAAGTCCCAGCTTGGCGTCTCCGCTCGTGGTCCACGCCACCGCCTCAGGCATAATACGCGACATGGTCTTGAGTCTAAAGTCCTGCTGCTACTTGGCTCGATCTTTGGAGCCCGAAGATTTCTTCCCCCTTTGAGGCAGGACACTCGCTCGGGGATTCACTCCCTCTCTTGAGTGACATCATACCGTTTTTTTTAAACCGGTACATACCGCTCCCATACCGATCGCCCGCTGCTGGCTGGTTGTTGGCTGACCGTACATTCCTGAGGCGCCCGACTCTCACGTACGTCGGTACCCAAGACTTCGAAGAGAGCAAGTAGCGAGTGACTGTCATGGAGCGCGAGCCGTGTCCCTTCCGTATCGTGGAGGACGCAGGCGGAGGTTTCGTGCTGGGCGCCGTGTTCGGCAGCGGCTGGTACACGTTCAAGGGCGCGCGCAACTCGCCGTCGGGCCAGCGCTTCCGCGGCGCCATCTACAACGCCAAGATGCGCACGCCCGTGCTGGCCGGCGGCTTCGCCGTGTGGGGCCTGCTGTTCTCCAGCTTCGACTGTTCGTTCGAGGCGCTGCGACGGAAGGAGGACCCGTGGAACTCGATCCTGGCCGGAGCCGCCACCGGAGGCGCCCTGGCCGCACGCGCCGGACCGCGCGCCGCCGCCGGACAAGCGCTCATTGGTGGCGTGCTGCTGGCCGCCATCGAGGGCGTGAGCATCATGGTGAACGAGTGGTTCGCGCCGCAGCCCGACCAGGGCATGGCCGGCGACATGATGGGCAACCCAGAGCTGGACGAGCAGAAGCTGGCGCCCCCGTCCTTCTAGACGGACGGAGGCTCCGGCTTGTGTTTTGTTGTATTGGTGACTGGGGTGACACACGTTGCTGCCCTCCTTAATTATAGGAAGGACCTACGCTCCCGGGTCGATAGGACCTGGGCCGAGGAGACATAGAGGAGCTGCCGTGCAGTTTGCAGTTGGGTCTCTGCTTGGAGCGAGCGAAGGCTGGACGGCGGGACCAAGTGGAGGAGATGACGAGCGCGGACGAGAGGAGAGGAGCAGGAGATAACCAACGCGGAGAAAGAAATGGCAATGTAACCTTAGACGCTTCCGCGTGGAGCTTCGCTGTTCCGGCAGATGCATTGAAGCGGTGGCTGCTTCTGCTTGGAAGAGAGAGGTGTGTGTTTGATTGAGTTGTGATTGATTGACGGTCGTTATTTCTGCTGGAGACACTTGAAGCCATGCAACGCTCGACAAGAAAAGCCGGCGGAAACGCAGCATCAACAGCTGAAACGGACCTGCGGGTCAGGACAACAGGACTAGCAACTTCAGGCAACACGCTGCAGGCAACGAGCGGCTGACCACGACTCAACAAAGCAGCAGTGTTTGCTCCAAAGTGCCGTAGGCTACCAAAATGTCGGAGATCAGCTACTACGATGCAGACTTGAGCGATGCAATCGAAAAGCTCAACGATCTCATGGGCAAAGTGGCCAAGGCACCGCCTGGTGTTCGACCCGAGGTATGTCAATTGCCAAGACAGGCTTTCTCACATGAGCTCAGATTGACGCTCTGTCAATGTTTAGATGCTTGCGATGGCAGAAGTAAAGCTCAAGGAGATGGTGGAGCTTAAGAAAGGGTTCCAACTGGCACTACGACAAGCTCCACGGGACAAAGTTGCTGCCTTCCGTGAGGTTCGAAAGTGTGTATGCTCTATTGGTTCCCTGTAGATCGACGTGGCTGAAGTATGTCAATGATTTTGTGCACCAACAGAAATTTGAAGAGCACTGCGCTCGAGTAGAAGAGCTTTCCAGTGAATTCCGCTGGGCTAAGGCCGAGCAAGAACGTAATGGTCTGTTTGGTGACCGTGCGGCGACAAATGCAGCAGGAGCTCGAACCACAAATGGCCTGGGTAACAAGGAGCTGCTAGATAAAACGCTGGATATCCAATCGAAGACGGAGCAGAGTCTCATGAGCACAGCAAAAATGGTTGAGCAGTCGAAAGATGTCGCGGCGGCCACAGCGGAAGTGCTGCGTGGCCAACGTGAACATATTGTTGAGATCACAGACGCTGTCATGGGTATTGAGGACAGTTTACAGCGTGCCGACAAACTCATTCGCTCTTTCGCACGGAGAATGGCCACGGACCGAGTCATTTTGCTCTTCACGTTCCTCGTGATAGTTGGGATCGCTGGCATCGTAGGCTACAAGTCCATGAACCCCAACGACACCACCTTCTACGTGCCAGACGAAGTCACTCCACCTGACCCGACGGTGCTGTACAACACTACCGTTGCTGCTATCAACAGCACACTTAGCTTGTGAGAGTGAACTCCTCCAAGATGACTCAGCAAACGCTAGACACCATTCAACTGTTCTAACCTCCCACGTAAACCAATGTTTTAACTGAAACACTTCTCGTTGCCACGTTATCCGATCTAGGAACTCTCGTCGGACCCAGAGTCATCATCGTCGTCCGATTCTGAGTCATCTTCATCGGATTCGTCTCCACCGGAGTCACTTTCATCTTCCTCGGAACCCTCATCTTCCTCCTCCGACTCAACATGCAGGAATTCTTTGAGATGATACAAGTTCTGGAGCTTGGCTCGATGCCCTGCTTTTTGGATATGCATAGCATCTAGCGTTTTGTCATCGAGTCCACCGGTACCCAGGAGGAAATTAGCATCTTCAAACCCTTCATCAAAGAAGGTGGATGCATATTCTACTAGCCCGATGCTCGCCAACCAGCTAGAAAGTTGGGCACGACCAGCAGCTCGAGTCGCGTGATCAACCAGAAGTGCTTTCACGTCGGAGAGCTCGAGTTCTGCTGCCAGGTCGACGGGTGTCGTCCCGTTCTGGAAAGAAAAAACAATTTTGTGAGCATTGTATTGCAATACCAGACATCACTCCACTGACAAACCTTCGTCTCAAGGTGCTGAATGTCGTCGTGGCTCAACAGAATCTTCACTATTGCCCTATTGCCCTGTAGAATCGCCAAATGCAGCGGACTACACCCCACCTACCGTTCACGCTACCATTTCAACACCTAATAACGAGGAAACATCTACGAGCTTTTCGTACGAACCTGGTTGTCGACAGCATTCACTTTAGAAAAAGGAGATGCTGCTAGTAAGAGTTTGACGACTGCCTCGTGCTCGAACCGCACAGCGATATGAAGTGGTGAGTACGCAAACTTGGTCTACATGCACAAGCCAGCAAACAGGTCAGCTAACATGACGTAAAAATCCACGATTTATAATGACTTGAATACTGCGTACGTTGCCTAGCGCATTAGCAGCCTCAGGGCTTGCAGCTATTAGCTCCGACACTAGCTCAGCATCCCCCAGTGCGCACGCGTATTGCATTGGCGTCCACGTGACCACATCCCGAGGAGAGCCTGCTGCCAAGCGGCCACTGCTCAACTCTTCTACAGTCACGCCCAAATCCTCCAGCCGCGTCGGCATCTCGGTATAGCAATGAAGAGGCACCTCAAGCGCCGCAAGCAACACGTCGAATGTCTAAATGCCTTGTATTTTGCTACCCTATTGCTAAGAAAGGGGTTGGTCCTCTTCGACTACCCGCGAATATATAAAGCTACAATTCTAGTAGAATGGCCAAGACTTGGTCAGGATCAGCGTCACTGAGGTAGCAACGACGACCACCAGCAGCACTGCAATGGGCTCTGGCGGCTTATACAGCTCACGGAAGCGCAGGTTCTCGTTGCGTGCGAGCATGCGGCGCTTTCGACGCATTGCTGCGACGAATTTGTCCCCGAGCGTCTTCCGCGTCTCATCCTTGAAGGTGAATCGTGCTCTCATCTCCGCCTGTTCTTGTAAGAAAGCCGCGTAGGCTGCCGCCTCGTCCAGATCGTCCACAAGGTCGTCCCCTTCATCGTCTCCGGGGTCGACGCGGTCGTCGTCCGTTCCCAGCAACGCGGCGTCGCTAGGAGACCGCGATTTCACGAGGCTGCCTCTGCGGTACGCGTGCGCGTCTGTTGCGTCATCTCCCGGTCTATTAAAGCCGCTGGTCTTGGCGCGCGGGGCCAAGGCGGCGTACGGAGCTGCTCGCTGCATTGCTGTTGCTCTTAGCGTCGCTTCAAGACAAATGGCTACACTATAATTAACGTGATCACTAACGGTTACGGTTCGCGACATAAAACTGCAGTTCATCATATCGGGGATAACGGAATCGCGTGTGGCGCACACCACCGGAGACTGTGGGGCTGAGCTTCTCATACCGGAACAGACCTTGGACGAGCAGCTCAAACACCAGAATGCCGAGTGCCAAGTGGGAGATCGCGCGTATCGGCGTCTACATCACCAGTGCGTAGCTCGTAATCAGTGGATGGAGATGGCAGTGTGTTAATGTTGCAATGGACTGCAGTCCCCATCGTCGCCACGTGCGTCTACGCGCAGCCGGACTGCATCAACTTCATCATCAACAGGGTGCGACGTCTTTCGTCTGCTGGCTTTTAGCGATAGTGATCGAGTGCTGACGGATGACTATTTGTGTGTGGAATTGCAGTGGAAATACATTCAGTACCCGCCAGGAGTGACGCGTGAAGAATACTACAAGAAGATGCGCGAGGTGGCCAACGAAAAGTAAGTTGTCGGCATTGGAGAGTCAGGAGCTGCTGATGCATCGTGATGATGCTAAAAGGCTATGCAGCTTGCAGGAAATCAACCCCTTAATATATAAGGCAAAGAAAACCCAAAAGCATGTTGTATTTGTCGCCAGAGTGGCAGCATGGCGGGGCGAAACTCTGTACTCGTCGATCTGACTCCGCAACATGCCATCTATATCCTGCTTCACTTCAGCTGTCCGTCAATGCTTGCCTTCCTGCCTATTGGCGCAGAATTGATCGCTGATCTGTCGACGAAGCGTCGACTAGCGACATCAGCAACGCTCGCATTGGGCAGCACGCCAACCTGCTCCACACTCTCCGCTTACTGTTTCCGGAGCAGACAGTAGATCCGTGTGTCGTTGTGAATCATGTGCAGGTGGCGCTGCTCACCGCGCAGGCACATGAGCAGGCCGCCGAAACTGGCGTAGATAGCCACCATGTTGCCGCCCTCGTGGTCGTACTGGAACACCTTGCCGTACATGCCGTAGTCATAGCGGTCCAGCAACGTCGGCTGCATCAGCATAAACATATCACCACAAAAAAACTCATCAGTCCATTGCCAGCCCAATCTCCATCCAAATCAATTGCCACGTACCTTGCCCGACTGGTTGAACGTGCCGTCGTCCGGTTTGCCCTCCAGGTCCAGCGTGCTGACGAGCGCCAGCGTGAACTTCTCGTTCTGGCGCAGACGATAAACCTCCGAGTTGATGTCCAGCGTCAGCTCCAGTTCGTACGAGACGCCCTTGCACACGACGCGAGTGACTGTGTCAATGGTACACTCGTTAGATTCCTCATATCTCCTCTACCAGAGCAGCTACAAGGACGGTAAAGCCGCCAATACACGCAGAAAAAAACGTCTCCTCACCCTTGTCGAACTTCTTGCCATCCGGGTTCAGCTGCCGCACCTCGAAGATGTCCTCAAACAGTTCGGTCGCCATGGTCACTCCAAGTCCCTCGATCGATTCACAAAGTGGCGTCCACCAGCCAAAGCCATACCTAATGTGGTATACACAGTAAAATGTGGTACAATGTACCCTCTCCATATCGTATTTAAGGATACACCATACGGTACCATGGAAACAGGAATTAACCGCCCGGCCGTAACGACACCGCGAGAAGAGATAATCGGACAAGCTTTGCGGTAAGAAACCCCTACGCGCCAGGCACTCAGCACCACAGTACAGGGAGCCATGGCATCGCCTCGCGAGGACGAGTACGACTACCTGTTCAAGATCGTGCTGATCGGCGACTCGGGCGTGGGCAAGTCCAACCTACTGTCCCGCTTCACGCGCAACGAGTTCAACCTCGAGTCCAAGAGCACCATCGGCGTCGAGTTCGCGACCAAGTCCATTGTGGCCGAGGGCAAGACCATTAAGGCACAGATCTGGGACACGGCCGGCCAGGAACGATATAGAGCCATCACCAGCGCGTACGTTGGCTCGGAGCAGTCCATTTGGAAGACAGGAGACTAATTATTGTGTGGGTTTGTGCATTATTTCGTTGACAGGTACTACCGTGGTGCAGTAGGCGCACTGCTAGTGTATGACATTACCAAGCACGGCACGTTTGAGAACGTGGAGCGCTGGCTGAAGGAGCTGCGGGACCACGCGGACGCCAATACGGTCATCATGTTGGTGGGCAACAAGAGCGATCTGCGTCATTTGCGCGCCGTGAGCACCGAGGAAGCCATGGCGTTCGCGGAGAAGAACAACTTGGCGTTCATCGAGACGTCGGCGTTGGAGGCCACGGGCGTGGACACGGCCTTCCAGCGCATCCTGACGGAGATCTACAAGCTCATGAGCCGCAAGACCATCCAGGCGGAGGAGAACGCGACGGCAAGCCTGCCCACGGGTAACAGCATCGCTATCACGGCCGACAACACCACCGAGAGCCAAAAGAAGAAGAAGAAGAGCGGATGTTGCTAGGCTGCAAGGTGATGGAACAGAGCGAAGGAGATAATGACCCCATGCACTTCAATGCAATCGAGTTTTAAGCTAAATGCAGGTCTGCAACGTCTGCCGTGTACACTCCGCGTTTTGCAAATTGATTTATATTTTTAACTTAACTTGCTTTGTATTTAACCTTAACAAGTTATTCAAACCACAAACGGTCACTTCACCAACCGATGGCCAACAAGAGGAAGCGCAGCCGCGCTCAGGCTGCCAACGCTGTACGTTCATCACCTCCTGCAACTATGAGGAAGACTGTATTGTTTTAACTATTGTACGTGTGTTTGCTTCGATTTTAATAGGCAGATGCGAAGCCTGCAGCGGTGCAGTCCGAACCGAGGCCCAAGAAGAAGGCGCTGTTCTCCAAGACGCTGACAAATGACAACTCCAAGTCTGCAGCTGCAGTTGATGCAAAAACGATGGAGAAGAAACCAGTGAAGGAAGTGACTGCTGTTGTTGCTGCGGACGGCGCGAAGAAGAAGAAGAAAAAGAAGAAAAACAAAAGCGCTACGACTGCTGAAGATGCTACTTCATTTACGGACAAAAAGACTGCGGCGAAAGCTAAAGCAAGTGAAATTGACGACTTGTTTGCGTCATTGAAGACGGAGAAGCAGAAGAAGAGCATTGCCGAGGAGCAGCAGAAGCTCGCTGAAGAAGAGGAGGAGCGTCGCGAGAAGAAGGAGAAGGAGCAGCTGCAGCAGCAGATCAAGAAGCTGGAGGCGCAGAGTACGTTGCTATCGTTGCATTGATTGCTGGAAAGGATGGTTGTGTAATGTTTGTGGTATTGAGCAGACACGAACTCCACTGCCGTCGGTCTCAATCCGGACCCAAGACCCGGTACGTTTATGGCTGTAACTTGGACATTTTTATTGGTGTTTCATCTAACCTTTTCTTAATGCTCATGTAGTGCGCTACGATGAAGACGGACTTCCCATTTACACGGAGGCCTCGCTGCAGATGGGCAAAGGTGGCGAAACAAAGGACTGCCCTTTCGACTGCTGGTGCTGCTTTTAGGACACTGTAGGTTCTTAACCATCTACATTTTAGACCAATCATATCGCTCCATTCGTGTTCCCACCAAATTATTCAGTCGTGAAGCGACGTCAGATGGACAACTCGGCTCGTCCGCCAAAGCGCCTCGCAAGTGAGCTGCATCACGTTCCAGCACCTTCCAAGCGACCAGAAACCTTTAGAAACAATGAAAGCACGTCGGCAGTTGAAAACCCATTGACTGCTGCGCCTAGTGCGATGGAAATTCGCGCTTTCGGGCTGGAAGACCGAGCTGAGGCCGTTATCTCCCGAGGCAAAGAGTCCTGGGCGCTTGCCAACCTGTCCAAGTGGCGTCACGACTCTCTCGACAAGGCAGCCACTGTTATAAACACCCAACAAGGTTCTAGTCCTCGTAATAACATCACTAGCAAGGAGTACCTGAAGCAGCGGCAACGCGCGTACCGCCAGCAGATTCTGGCAACTAGAGAACTGGTCAAGCAACCGGACTCGTAATAGACAAGCAGCAATACAGCAAGGGGCTATTTCATATCTTGTCCAGTGTCTGCTGGACAGTTGGGTTTCTCTCAGCTAGTCGTCATCTTCCTCCAAGTCACTGTCGTAGAAGATGCTCTGTCGGATGCTGTTGATCCGTTCCTGATCCAGCTGCTGTTTAGCCGCCACGGGGTTGCTGCCTGATGCATAAGCACCGCCGCAGTCGTCCGTGGCGCTCTCCGGCTCGGGGCCTTCGTACGTCAGCACCTTGTGCAGTCCCAAATAGTAGGCTAAGAAGGCCGTGGAGAACTTGTCCGTGCCGCCCAACTCGTCCAACCCCTGCACCATTTTCTCCACCTTCTGTTTGCTCACCAGTGCGATGCACGGGATCATCCAGACGCCCAATTTGTCCACTAGATACTCTGCTTTCTCGGCATTAATGCGAGCGAACTTGGTCTCCAAATGGTGCGGCGCCAATCGAGCCAAGTGGCCGTCAACGAGCTGGCAAAAGGCATTGGCCGGCGTGAAGAAGTGCACCACGACCTTGTCGCTCTTCTTCATGGTCTCGAAGAACTCGTGGGTGTCTGCAATGGTCGAATAGTCTCCGTGTCCCTGCGATCGCAGCTCCTGCGCCTTCCGAGCCTTCTGCTGCATGGCCTGAAGTCGCTTCTCTCGCAGTCGCTCCAGCTCGTCGTCGTCGGCCTCTTCGAGCTTCCGAATGGTCTCGTCCAGCTTCTGTTCCTTCTGGTCCAGCGTCTCCAGCACCTTCTCGCCAATCAGACTCGCCACCATCTCGGCGTTCGCAGCGGACGTGGACGCCATGGTGACCTGCAGTTTTTGACTTGATCGGTTTGGCGACGCCTTGGGCGTGGATCGGAACGACAGGATTGGCTGAAAAGGAAGTGGATACTTTTGACGAATGGAAAAGGAGATAAGAGATGGCTACATGGATGGAGGACGTTTTTGGATTGATTATCGTCCACGACGACGTGTACGCAGCAATCTATAAAGCACGCTCGTTCTCGTAGTCGATAAGGCGCTGGATGAGATCCTTCTTCTGGCCCTGCGTGGACAAGTCGCGCTCCTTGAGCTTCTCCTTGAGAATTGCTGGCTTGAGCGCCTTGATCGCACGTGCATCCAGAGGCTCATCTGAAGGCGAATACAACCATCAATTTACAGTCTAGACAATGCGGCATGGCAATCAAGCTCGCAGCACAGCAAACTCACCGTCGTCGTTGGCCACTACTTTCTTCTTGGCCTTCTCACGCTCCGCAGCAGCTACAAAAAAACAAATAACACACATTTCATCAATAACCATACACCACAGCACCCAATTGCCAGCGCAAAAGGGTCCTCTTCCGCTCCCGCATGTCCCACGCACCTGCTTCCTCCTCCTTCTTGCGTTGCTCGGCCTCCTCACGACGACGCTTCACCTCCTTGAGCCTGGCCAGGTCCTTCTTGGCTTCCTCCGTCTCGCCAGCCAAGTGTTTCTTCAGGTAGTGGGCAGTAGCGCGCTCCTTCTCAATGGCCTCACGCTCTCGTCGCGAGAGCTGCTGAGGGGCAGCGTTCCCGTCCATGTCCTTGGCCTTCATGACCTTGTTGGAATTCTTCTTGGCATTGGGGTTCTGCGTCTTGGCAATGGCAGCAAAGCCCGTCTTCTTGGGCTTGTCCTGCTGCAACGTGGGGCCGTCCGCCTTGTTGGAGAAGCCGAAAAGCGAATTGGTCTGCACCCGCTCAAAGGCCACGAGCTCCTCTCCCTCCTCCTCGCTGCTGCTGTCGTCGTCCGAGTCGTCACTGCCTTCCTCTCCGTCTTCACGTCGAGCCTTGCGCGCGTTCTGCTTCTGCTCCTCCTGCTCGTCCCGCTGCGTCATCTCCTCGAGCGACGTCACGAACTTGCGGGTGGCGCCGCGCTCGTTCTTCTTGCGGCTCTTGCCCTTGGCCGCGCCGGGCTTGCCTCCTGGCTTGCCAGAGTCGCGCATCTTGTCTGCTTGCTGTCTACTTACGGCTGCTTGTCCCCTGAACGTCGACGGACGTGGAGACTTTGGTTGGCGTCGGCTTCCTCTTCCTCGAATGAGATGCATCTGCACTACCAGAACGAGGTGTTTTGTGGCACACATAAAACCTCGTTTCTTGTTTTTTTACCAATCACCGCGGATGTTAAATACCCAACAGATCATTAGAACATTCGACCCGACGGACGCGAGGAATCCTGCACCATGACGGCCACGGTAGGCGCTCCGGCAGTCCGCATGGGCCTCTTAATTCACTGTTATGCATGTGCTAATGTGGCTATTATGTGTAGATTTGTATTGGGGGCTTCTGTATCCCCGTGTACGCGCTATTGCCCTTCGCACTCATGATGCTTCAGGGTTTCTGGAACTGGTTCCGTAAGAACGTCCTGGGTGTCGACAACAGCAAGATCCCGGAGAATGTAAGCCATTGCATTTGACATTTGCAATGTTTCTGGGTACTTATTGGTGTTGCTGATGTCATTTTTGTGCTTGTAGAGCCGCGTGATCCACGTGACGTCCGAGCAGCAGTTCAAGGAGTTGATTAACAAGGGCAAGGCGACCAAGCGGTCGGTGGTCGTGGACTTTACAGCTACGTGGTGCGGCCCGTGCCGCTACATCAGCCCCGTGTACCACGAGCTCAGTGCCAAGTACCCGTGCACGATCTTTCTCAAGGTGGACGTGGACGAGCTCAAGGCTGTGTCCAGTGGCTGCGGCGTGACGGCCATGCCGACGTTCCAGTTCTTCCGCAGTGGTGTCAAGTGCGATGAGATGCGCGGAGCAGACAAGAACGGCCTGGAGACGCGTATCCAGAAGCACTACGCGGAGGTGGAGCTGCCTGAGGATGAGAAACCGGTTGTGGAGGAGGCTGCAGCTGCGGCGGGCGAGGACAACAAGGCGAATGGCGGGGAGGGCCTTCGCCAGCGCAAGCCGCAAGTGGTGACGGTAACGTCTGAGGAGCACTGGGAGCAACTCATGCAGCAGAACCAGGAATCGAACAAAGCGGTGAGTAACGTGTTCACGGTCGGTTGGCGTCGCTTTTCAGAATCGCGGGCAATTCGTTCTCCAGCGTGCTGTTTGTTCATACCCTGACATTGTTGGCTGTCGTTGTTGTTGTCGTTGGTAGTTGGTGGTGGACTTCTGGGCGACGTGGTGCAAACCCTGCGTGGAAATTGCTCCAGTTTTCGAGGAACTCAGCGCCCGGTTCCCCGCTGCTGTGTTCGCACGCGTGGATGTTGACGAGCTCGAGGTAAATTCTGATTTTTCAAAGTGGTTTTAAAGGTTTTGCAATGAACTAATGAGCTATCATCCGTTTTGTGGTTCCAGACTGTGACAGAGGAGTTTAATGTGTCCTCACTGCCGAGCTTCAAGGTGTTCAAAGGAGGAAAAGTGGTGGACGAGCTGAGCGGAGCTATCAAGAGCGCCCTCGAGAGTATCGTTGCCAAACACGCTTCCAACTAACGAATATCGTAGCGACGGTAATGAATACGACATGGCTCACAGCAACCACGCTTCCGTCGCTGTGCACTGAGTACTCGTGCGTCATATACGTCGGGTTGAGACTCTTGTCAACTCATACATAAGTGCTAGCCCAGAGGACAACGTGCATCGACAAATACTAACAACCTGGATCACTTTTATACTCTTGCAGCGGCCTGCAGTAGTTACTGGAGTCCTGCACGTGGTTGAATCACTGCAGTACGTTTGGTACGGTACCTGCTACCATGCAGACTTCATAGCTTGCTCCGATATGCTGAACTTTTAGCTTTCCAAGCGGGCAATGCTGCGGGACTTCTAGGCAAGGAAATCATGCGCGGCTTTTTCAAACTTGACAAAAAGTTTTTAACCATCGTCATCTTTACCCAGTCGGCCAGAATTGCTAGATCGCATCTAGAAGCGTGGACTTGAGCTTTCCGGTGCTAGATAGGATCTTTATCTCTACGCTACGCTTCATTGCGAGCGTCTGCCTTTTCCCTCAAACACTGTTCCACTCACTTGCATTCCGGTGCGTGCTCGTCGACGGCTGCATACAAGCAGCAAGCATATTCCACACATGCACTGCACAAGTCCATACATGTACTCCACTCGTGCCAGCAAATACCGATTGGTAACCGCATCGCTTCTTCTAGATGCAGACAACCCCAGCACTCACCTGCCGCCGTCGCTGCTTCGTCGCCGATCGTTCTTGGAGTGCTGCACACAAATCAAACTCCTCCGACGCCAAGGGACTCGCTCCCTCATTCGCGCTTACGATGTCGCAGGGCTGCTGGGGCTGGTTCCTGCGTAATGTGCTCGGCCAGGACGATGAGATTATCCCCGACAACGTGCGTCTTGGGGCAGCAATCGCCGCGGTCGCGCGGATTATACGAGCGGACGCTCGGTATCGTGCACTGCTGACTCTGTTGTCTGTTGCTTGTCGCCTATAGAGCCGCGTGATCCACGTGACGTCCGAGCCGCAATTCAAGGAGCTCATCAGCAAGGGGAAGCGCGCTGTGGTCGTGGACTTTTACGCCAAGTGGTGCGCTCCGTGCCGCTACATCAGTCCCGCGTTCCATGAGCTGAGCGCCAAGTACCCGAACACGATCTTTCTCAAGGTGAATGTGGACGACCTCAAGGCGGTGGCCAAGAGCTGCGGCGTGACGGCCATGCCGACGTTCCAGTTCTTCCACGGCGGCGTCAAATGCGACGAGATGCGAGGCTCGGACAGGAACAGGCTGGAGGCGCGTATCCAGCAGCACTACGACGACACGGAGGATCCTGCGGGCAAGCTTACTGCCGCGTTGGCTGGTAGAGAGAGTCTGCGGCAGCGCAAGCCGCACGTGGTGAACGTAGCGTCGGAGCAGCAGTGGAGGCAGCTCATGCAGCAGAATCAGGACTCGAGCAAGGCGGTACGTACCTACTTTAGTTGTGCATCGTTGTTGGCAACGGAATTGGTGGAGCGTGATACCCGATACGAGGAGTGTCCGTCGGATACGTTCGTACTGTACCGGGTATCTCGGTATCATTGCAGTGCCGTCGTTAATCTGCTGCTTGCGTGGTATGCACCATACTCATTCTAGCGCTGTCTCATGTCATGCGTGCTGTGCTTGTTTGCTTCTGCTGTGTCTTGGTGTTCGTGTCGATCTCGTGTTGTCGCTGGCAGTTGGTGGTGGAGTTTTGGGCCACGTGGTGCAAGCCCTGTGCGGACATCGCTCCGTTCTTCGAGGAGCTGAGCGGGCGATATCCGTCAGCTGTGTTCGCGCGCGTGGACGTCGACGAGGTCGAGGTAAGACAGACGGACACGCTTTGTCCTCGTGTCTCTTCGACACATGGCTTCATCGGGAATGATGGTGGTGCTGGGCTAACTACAGTATTTCGCTGGTTGCAGTCGGTGACGGAGGAGTTCGAGGTGGCTTCGCTGCCGAGTTTCAAGGTGTTCAAGCGCGGCGAGGCCGCGGACGAGCTGAGCGGGGCCATCCGAGGCGCGCTGGAGAGCATGGTGGCTCGGCACTCGGTGGGCGCTGCGGCCGCGAGTTGCTGACCGCCACCGGTCATCGCGGCCCAACGACGCGGACCACATGACTCGATGTCTCATATATTTTACAGGCAATTCACTTTTTTCACCTGCCTTCAACGTGCACATTTGCTGGACCGCGGGGAAGGCCGATGGCTGCCATGCCATCATTCGCCATGCCAACATTGTTGCGGGTCGATTGCATGTCCGCTAGCGAAAAGAAAGTTTGTACAGTACCACTGTACCTATGACATATTATACTTCGTGTTTGTATGAGGACAGTTGTCCGAAGTGAGGGTGAAAAGCAACTTAGTCGGCAAGACGGACAAATGTTGCTGCGTTGACATATCTACTCGCAATCTTCAAGCGCTGCAGCAAGCAGAAGAGCAGCGCATCTTCTTATGCGCGATTCTGTCGGCGCTCCTCGAGGCTTGAGCGGAAGCAATTCCAAATTTGGAGGTCCGTGACATCCGTCCCACATTTTATGGCATTTTATGCTTGGAATTCACTGGTGCCGAG
>AUWJ02005367.1:0-32606 GCA_000468175.2 Phytophthora cryptogea
GCACCGGAAGGGTTCCGACGGAAGCATGGCTGATGATGACGATTAAACGAGCGACCGAGACGCAATACGCGCGCTGCATGGAAGTCATGCCGACGAAGGAGCTCTGCGCCAGCCATTCTTTAGTCTCCGTTATCGAGACCACCCCATCTCCCCGCCGCACGTCGTCCACAAGATCACATCGGATCACTTGCTGCTGCATAGCGCCTGCGAGCGCCAAGACATCCGGAGCCCTGGACGCCGTATGCACCCGCTAAACGACCAAAGACGATGGTCGCCGTGCAAAGTCGACAAGTTCGGTCGTGACACGCGCAGCGCCGGCGGCGCCATTGGGTGGTCGTGTGCGTAGGGGAATCAAGCTGCTGGTTTTCGCCAGCAGCTCCATGTCGCCGGGCACCGCTTCAGGCTTCGGCTCAGCTTCAGGGTCATTCTTCTTTTGTCGGCGCGAGTGGCAGCCAGCGATCTTCTCGACTCGCTCCCATCGACCCAGACACAGCACCCGACGATCATCATGGCCGGCTTCTCTGCGCTGTGGCGAACCAAGCCCATGTCGGTCATCCAGGCAGAAGAGAACTCGCAGGACCTCCCTCGCACGCTCGGATTCTTCGACTTGTGTTGCATCGGAATCGGCGGCACCATCGGTAGCGGCATTTTCTCCACTGCTGGCTCCATCATCTCGGAGACGGCTGGCCCCGCTGCCGTTGCAAGCTGGCTCGTCGGAGGTGTCATTTGCTGTCTCAATGCCCTAGCGTATATGGAGCTGTCCACGCGGGTGCCATCCTCGGGAAGTACGTACGCGTATGCATACCACACGATCGGTGAGTTGCCTGCTGTCGTTGCGGCGTGGCTGCTAACGCTCGAGTACGCTGTTTCCGGTGCTGGTGTGGCGCGCAGTTGGGGAGATAAGGTGGAGGAGTGGCTGCTGATCGAGCACCCCGACAAGGACTTCCACTGGCTAAACCTCAAGTATGCCAATCTCAGCGGCGGCCTCATCCAGTTCCTTAGCATGTTGGTGCTGCTGATGGGCGTCCGATTCGGCAAAGCGTTCGTGAACACTGTTACGATGATTAAAATGGTCGTGGTTGCTTTCATTATCATCGCCGGCTTCGCTGCCATGAACCCCGACAATTTGTCCCCGTTCGTCCCCACGCGCACCGAGTTGAACGGCGAGATGGCATTCGGAACCCAAGGGATTATTACCGGCGCATCGCAAGCATTTTTCGGATACGTCGGCTTCGATGAGATTTGCTGTCTCGCCGGCGAAGCCAAGAACCCCAAGAAGATCATGCCTGTTGCCGTTATGACTGTTGTGGTTGGCACCATGGTGCTCAGCGCGCTGTGCTCTCTCGTGCTAGCCGGTATGGTGACGTACCTGGACGCCGGAAGCTTTGGTGACGGTTTCGAGGGCCACGGATGGAAGTGGGCTGGAACCATTGTGCGTGCTGGTGAAGTGGTGACCATGCCCGTTGTGGCACTCATTGGTTTCTTGGCCCAGCCTCGCCTGAACTACGCTCTTGCATGCGACGGACTCCTGCCCCGCATTTTTGCCGAGGTGGACTCCAAGGGCAACTTGTTCAAGAACACCCTCATCACCGGTCTGTTCTTCACGGTGATCGCAGTTGTGGCCCCCTTTGACACGTTGTGGGATATCGTGAACTTCGGCGTCATGATGTCGTTCATCATCGCCAACGTGTCGCTCATGCTGGCGCGCATGAAACCCCAGTCACCCAAGCTGTCTCCCGCTCTTGTCGCTGCGCTGGTGGTGACAGCCGGATTCACAGCCTTCTTGTACCAGGAGGGGTACGAGAACAACTCTTCCGATGTGTGTCTGATCCTGGCCATTGTCTTCCTGGTCATCACCGTGGGCATTTCGGTCGTGCTGTTCGTCAAGTGTCCTCAGATTGGCAACACCCCCGGCTTGTACACGGCCCCACTGGTGCCCTTCATCCCCATGATCAGCATCCTGGCCGACTGGTACATGATCGCCCAGATCGGCCACCTCGCGCTGGGCTTAAGCGTGGCCTGGATGGCCGTCGGCGCGCTCTCGTACTTCGTTTACGGCTACTTCCACGCCGAGTCGCGCAACGACTGGAGCCGCCTCATGGGCCAGAGCCTGCCCACCCATAGCGACAGCCTCTCGGCCCCCATGTTATCGGCCAAGTACTCGGTGCAGGACCCCAAGTCCCCCGCCGTGTAGGAAACCAGCTCCCCATGTTAGGTCGGGGCAGCCGCGCAAGTTATAGTTGCGCGGCTCCCTCGCTAATAAAGTTGGTTGACACTTTCCTAATATTATTGGGTTTCCCAGATGCATTAGGGTTTCACTCATACCCTACGTCACACTATTCTGAACCTTAAATAGGGTTTGAAGCCACAGCTCACCAACTTCAGTACTTTGGCTTTAGCGGAGACCGTAACAGTATGAGCACAACCGCCAAGGAGCTGCCGCGCGGCTGGAAGGAGGTGCAGAGCAAGAGCCGCCCCGGCAAGGTCTACTTCTTGCACGTCAAGAGCGGAGAGAAGACGTGGAAGCTCTCGCACGTGCACGCCAAGGAGCGCGAGCTGCGACACAAGGCGGCGGCCGCCCACTCTGACAAGAAGAAACGTCGCTCGGCTGACGGCTCCTCCGGCCCAGAGAGCGTTCAGGTGCGTCCCATTGTTGTGAGTCTTTAGGGGGAAAATGTGGTTCAAGTCTGTGCTGACTGGGACGCTGTGGTGTGGACGGGGGACGACCGCAGGCGCTGCATATTCTCGTGAAGCACTCGGGATCCAGGAGGCCGTCCTCGTGGCGACAGGAGACCATCACTCGCAGCAAGGCGGTGGCTGAAGCCAAGGCGGGAGGTATCCGAGAGAAGCTACTGGCCTGTGTAGAAGCCAATCCTGATGTACGTTGACCCTGGATAGAAGAAGGTGGCAAAGCGAGTTTGACTAACGACACCTTCGTCACTCTATTGACCACTCATTCTGCAGAGATCATCGGAGGCACTGCGCGAGCTTTTCGAGGAAATCGCCAAGGAGGAGAGTGACTGCAGCAGGTGCGAGCAGATTTGGGTAATGCCTTTGTGTCTTGGAGCTGACTTGTTTTTCTCGCTGGTTGTGCAGCGCAAAGCGCGGTGGCGATCTGGGGCCGTTTACGCGCGGAAAAATGACCCCCTCATTCGAAAAGGCGGCATTCGCGCTCAAAGTGGGCGAGCTCAGTGACTTGGTGGAGAGCGACAGCGGCGTCCATGTTATTCTCCGCATCGCTTAACTAAACTCTCGAGCCGAACACGCCTCAGTGTGGCAAAAATGTGGATAAACCTTCGATGATCAAGTCGCTGCTTCGAACTGCAGAACCTTCACACAGCCTAGACAAGTTTTGTTTAAAGGCTGATCATACAAGCTTGCCTTTTCAGGTTGTGCGCTGTTCAATGCCGTGGGGCGACGGTGATCACAATGAACAATATAGAACAGGAATGCAGTCTATGAGATGGATATATTAGCTATGGAGTCAAGATACACTCTAAAGCTCGAACACCTTAGCAAACACATTGTCCTCTTCTTTCACCTCGCTATCGTCAGCTTCGCCACCCGAGAAGAGCGCTGTGCACGGCTGGAAAGCGAGCGGCACTTTACCCTTTTCCTTCCGCTTCAGCTGCTTGTCAAACAGGCTTTTGTACGTGATTTCCATGCTGTCGTCCACATCCACAAACTGGTGACGCAGTTTCTCCTCAAAAATCCGCGCCTTCACGGCAACATCAGCGTTGTAGTGGTGCTTCATCGTGTACAGCTCCCAGAGAGAGCTTTGCAGGGCGTTGCATTTGACCGGGTCAAGCTCATCGCTCACAAACGGATCGTGACCGTCCTTCAGTACCATCTGCGTCTTCTCATTGGAGAGCTTCTTAGCCGCAGCGTCGACCGCCGAGCCGCTAGATAGCTCCTCTCGGCGCTTCGCGGCCTTTTCTGCCGCAGTGAATGCTCCAGTACGGTGGATCAGCTGCAAGCACTCCTTGTGGCGGAGAATCAAATTGTACACCATCGGGATAATGAACAGGATAGCACCCGGCTCCGCAGTCAGCGCACTGCGCGACAACCGTTTGGCAAACGCAGCCACTGTGTAAGCCGGCAAGTGCGTCGATGAAAGGAAGAGGTTCAGCAGACCAAAGAAACGATCACGCTGCTTTGCCGAGTACAGCGTCGGATCATCCAGCAGCGCATATAGCTTGTTGTAGAAATCAGGCGAGTCGAAGTTGTAGTCCTTGATGAGGATGAACAGACTGTTCAGTGCCAACAGACTCGTGACTCCGCCGATGCTGTACGAGTCCGTAAGGAAGTCTGCGAGCAGCAGTGGGTTCGCCAGGTGTGGCATGATATCGTCCGGGAGCTGAACCAACACCTTCTTGTACGCGGCCTGGGGAAGCTTGTGGCGCAGCACAGCAATCCACGACAGGCTGAACGCATACTGGTGCTGCTTCACGCTGCGCAGCCCCTTCACCTTTTTAGACTGTTTTCCCTTCGCATCCGAACCTGCCTTTCGCTTCGATCCAGTAGCGAGCACCTCCTCTTCGTCATCGCTCTCGTCATCACTGCTCACCATTTCCTGTTCCGACAGATTAATCTCCTTCGGTTCCACCAGGAACGAGGTGATTTCCTCCGCATCATACGGCATTTCCACCATTCCCAGCATCCGCAGGGCATTCGCAACCAGAGTCAAGTCTTTCTCCTCGTCCTTCTCCTTCTCCGAGTACGCAGCATCCAGCACCTGCGCCAAGTTCTTCAGCTACACCATAAACATCATACACCAAATTCAGTACTTCTCCACCAGCTTCAACTCAGCAGAAGCCGTACCATGTAGTACTGAACGTCCATGTACGCGGCCACGAACTCGCCCTTGAACACACTGGCCAGTTCCCCCTTGAGCTTCTCCGTCGTCGCCAACTCCTGCACCACACGAGAGAACGTCTCGTTGCCGAACGCGGGCGCCTTGACTCCTCTAATCTCTCCGTCACGCGACACAAACTCCATGAGCGTACGCAGCGCGCCAACACGCAGGTTGCTGTCTGCTTGGGCGTCGCCGAGCCACTGCAGCATCTCCTTGATGAAGGCCACGTAGATGTCCCAGAGCCAGCGACGGAACTTGTCGATGGCCTGTGCAGCACCTCCCTTGGCCTTCTTAGTCGTCTGCTGTTGCGTGGGCTTGAGCTGCAGATCGCCCTTGTCCACGAAGAAGACGAGCAGACGTCGCATGCTCTGCATGGCCGCCTGCGCCACCGCCTTGTCGCTGTGCTGCAGCGCCTTCACCACCTTGGGCAGCTCGTTGATCTGCTTGACATCCTCCTTGATCTTGGCCTCCAGCTGCTTGATCTCCGCCGCGCTCGCCATGCTCCTCGACCGCCGCAGTTCCTGGGGCTTTTCGGGATTGACCATTTGACTGGCGGCGGTTAAAGATTGCCTCGTTTATGGAGATGAGATGGTGTGCACCACACAGCACCTATTCAATCGCATAGCATGACGTACCACGGGACAACCATTGTCGACGATAATAACAGAAGAAGCCACTTGGGCACTCGCGCACGTCGCCGTCGCCGTCGTTCTAGGCAGCGTTTCGGATCTGCAGCGTCTGGATTGACTGTATCTACTGGTTATTGACTTCTGCGCGGCTTGGAGGGAGCCATGGACGCGTCCGACGAGCGAGAGAATGACTATCTGCGCTTCTTGCGCGGCATGCGGTCGGATGACGCCTCAATTCCGACTTCTATGCGTACGCTGCTTCGTACACCCTCAGTCTGCCCATTGACAATGATGTTACTGTAGATTAGAGGCGGTAAACTAACCTTTGGTCTTCGTTTTGTGCATCTTTGGACCATCACAGCGGACTTGTCCACGACACAATCATCCGAGTTGGACTTCCGCACGTCGTTTGTGGGGCCAGATGGGCTGCCGGAGATCGACCACGACGGAGCTGAGTTTGCCAGGATGCTACTGGCTCAAGCAGAGCAAGAGCAGAAGGACTCGGAGGCAGACGAAGTGGTCGCTGCAGCTCAAGCGGAAGCAGAAGAAGCTGCCTCGGCAGTTAACGGGGTACTGCAGCTCTCATCTGCTCGGGTGGAGTCATTGGAGGCTCAGAGCCGACGTGCTGAGAAGGACCCAGTGACTGGGGCAGTCGATCCCCCTACCATACCCAAGAAGACGTGCAGGTATTACAACAAAGAGCGCGAGAGGTGTAAGCGTGCTGCCACAGGCTTGGATGGACGCTGCGCGATTCACAAGCTCAGCCAGTTCTGCAAACACGCCAAGTGTAGCAAGTTTAATCAGGGAAATGGTTACTGCATCAAGCACGGCGGGGGTAAGAAGTGCAAACAACCTGGATGCGAAAAGCAGGTCCAAGGCTATGGGTACTGCTCCGGGCATGGTGGAAAACCCTTATGTCCTGTTGAAGGATGCGAGAACAAAAGAATGGAAGGAGGGTACGTGATATTGATGAGTACATTCTGGGTCACAGTTAACATATCTCCATTTGTGCAGGTATTGCAAAGCACACGGAGGCGGCAGATTTTGCCAGCGCGAGGGTTGTAAAAGACGCGATATTGGCGGCGGCCTTTGTATCTCTCACGGAGGTGGTAAAAAATGTCAAGCCAAGGATTGCACGAAAGTGGACCGCGGAGGAGGGTTTTGCAAGGCCCACGGCGGTGGCAAGAAGTGCGAAGCTGACAACTGCAAGAACTGGGCTCTCGGCGGAGGCATTTGCCTTGAACACAAGGGCCCTGGCAAGCGTTGCAAAACACTTGGGTGCACGAAGTACGATCTCGGAGGTGGTCACTGTATCGCCCACGGTGGTGGAAGGAAGTGCATTGTGGAAGGCTGCGACAAGATTCGCCAGGTGAACAAGCGGTGCCGTGGACATGGGGGCAAGGTAATGTGCAGTGTGCCTGACTGTGATCGCGCAGCACAAAGCCGGAAGTTGTGCAAGGCTCACGGTGGCATCAAGCTCTGTCAGCATGAAGGGTGTACCAACAAGCAGAAAGGCAAAGGATTCTGCATTCGCCACGGCGGTGGCACGCGGTGCAAAGAGGCAAACTGCAATTCCATCGACCGCGGTGGCGGCTACTGCAAGGGCCACGGCGGAGGCAAGAAGTGCACGTACTCGTACTGCAACAAGTGGGTCGTGGGCGGCGGCTACTGCGACGACCACCTGGACCTTGAGCTCTCTCACCAGCCCGAAGAAATCTCGCGCATCGCGGCGAACTCATATTTAACCAGCGAGTCCGTCGCGACCATCTAAGATATGACAGTCCACATCCAGAAGAACAGTCTAGCTAATCGAACCGCAATCGAATCTCAAATTGATACCGTCACGTGTTGCAGTTTATTTTTTTCGTCTACAACTCAGATGTAGCCATGTGCTCAATTTCCCCTTTTAGTGCATTTTGGCTCATTTTGCCACGTACCGCCATGCTGCATCGCTGCGCCTTCCTCGCGCTGGGCGTGGGGCTCCTGGGCCCCGCCAAGGCGTTCGACTACCCGCCGTCTCCCCCCATCGACTACCGCTCGTACGCGCAGATGACCAAGCTGCTGTTGGAGCTCAACGCCTCGTTCCCAGACGTCGTGCAGGTGTCTGTAGCCCAAGAAACGTACAACTTGCCGTACCCGGACGAGCTGCAATGCCAAATTGACGACGAGACGAAGGCGACGGAACCCTGCAAACACTTCGTAGTGCATCTGACCAACCACTCGACGTTGGCGAGCGACCCGGAGCGACCCGAAGTGTTCATCAGTGGAGCTCTCCATGGCAATGAGCGCATTGGTCCAAATGCTGCCATTGAGCTCATTCAACTGATGGCTCATGCAACGTCGAGCTATGCAACCGACGACAAGGTGAAGCCCACGGTGGACACGCAACGGTGGCTCCGAGAACTCGTGAATACGAGGAACGTGCTCGTCATGCCCATGACCAACGCCTACGGCTATTCACACAACCGTCGAGAGGAGCTGCAAGTGGATCCTAATCGAGACTATAACTACATGAGATCGGGAGCAGATTGCATGCAGACGATGACGTCTCGGGTGGTAAATGAGCTCTGGAGAGACCACATTTTCCAACTGGCGGTGACTTTCCACGGCGGCACTCGCGCGGTGTCGTACGAGTGGGGATCTCCAGACCATTACCTTGACGGTGACGAGAAGAAGCCGAGTGAGAAATCTCCCGATCACATGGCACAGTTCCAGATTGGCAACACACTGGCCAACTTTGCGGGCGCCTTTCCTGACGGAAAACTTTATCCGACAGGCACCATGAACGATGTCGTATATGGCGTTACAGGTGGTATGGAAGACTGGGGCTACGCTGCATCTTGGGAAAATCAATTCTACGCGTCCGGATCACGACCTTTTCACCCGTGTGAACCCACCACGTTTGGTGGATATCCGAAGGAGAAGACTGTGTACAACAACATCACCCATCGCGCTTTTAATATGCTGGTGGAGACGTCCAACAGTAAAGAGCCGATGCCAGGGGACTTGGGAAATGAGAAGGAGTTGTACAAAGCGAATGTTGACTTTTTCCGGACTGATGCAATCAAGACCGAGTTTGTCGGCCACATCCCTCGAAATGTGCGCCTAGCACTGATGATGATCGAGATGGTCCAGCCTATGGTGCGATGGGTAGATGCTGCGTTGCCCTCCATATCCCCAAATGAAGAATTGCTGACTGATTTCCCAGCTGCGAGCTTGTATACAACAAGCAGTGAAGTGGACCAAATAACCGAGATGGGTTGTGGTGCTTTGGCGTGGGAACGCAACGAAGTGGCAACCTGCAATGCATCCGAATGCAGTGCCACAAACCCTGCTTATTCCAAGTTGCAGATTGCATGGGAAGTACTTGGCGCGCTCACGGTAGACAGTACCCATGTACAGGTGTCTTCAAGCGCTACGTTCGAAGATGGCAGTATTTTGCTGAAGACTGCAACGCAGAAGGGTACTACTCGTCGATTCTACGAGTTTGCGGCAGATTCTTCCCAAGCTGAAGCTGCCAATGTCGACACGATGGGAACGTCATTGTTTGTTACGTGCGTTGATCTTCACAACGTCACTTCAGACAAGCTGTTCGTTCGAGCTGTGACAACTGTTGATCAGGTAAGGCAACCTCGGCTTAGTTGTATTTGTGAGCATAGCTCACATGATGCTTTGCGCTTCAGGACTGGAAAAAACAAGGCACCGGCGATAACGCGCCTTCACCCAAGGTTCCGCCTCAGTCGCACTTGGTGAATGCTCGAACGAATCCCATCTGGAATTTTGAATGGAATGGCCACCGAGTAAAGTCTGCTCTCGAGTGGACATCCCCGGTACGTGGAGTACGTTCCTGACAATCCCCATCAAGCGTACTAACTTCTTCTTGAAATGGTTGAATCGAATTCTAGGTAATTACTATTGGCACTTCAAAGGGATCAGAGACGGAGACTTCTGCGCCGGCCGAAGTCCCTCAGTCGCAGTCGCCAGCAAATTTCACTCAAAGCGCTTCAGCTGACAACGAGAGTGAGGACAGTGAAGACAGTGTCGAACCATCGACTGTTGGAGACAAGGCCGCCAAATCTGCTTCAACCGAGGCGGATGAAAGTGAGGACTCTAGTGATGAAGTGTCAGCGACGACTACAGCTCCATCTCCTGCAGTCGCAACAGCCAAGCCCACAAGTACGAAGCCTACAGCTGAAGGCAGGGATGAATCTGATGATGATGAAAGTGAAGATAGTGAAGATGACAAGGAGGACGATGGCACTACTCTGGACGATGAAATGAAGGCATCAGACGACACACCCCAGCCTACTTCCACAGACACCACGAAGGGCACCACTGCACTCGCTGCGAATGGCTCCAAACTCGACGACAAGGGCTCACCATCATCTCTGGTCCAAGTGGGATACCTCATCATGAGCTCCTGTGCGATGGTCATCGTGCTCACGCTGGCATATCTCTACCGGCGCGTGTTCCGGCGCAGTCGCCAACCATACATGAACATCAGCAGTCTCGAGCAACCAACACGCGTGACCATCAACAACATTGACGACGAGGATTACGATGTGGACGACGACGAAAGTGAAGACGACGGCGCAGGTCCGAGGATCCCTCGCCACGCGCAGTCGTCCAGAAGTGTCCTGTAGGTGGACACTCTGCTCACACGTCGCAGATTTGTAGTCTTATGTGTGGTACACCATGTGCCATTCCCCAATCAAATTGTCCGCCATCATGAACGACGCCAACTTGCCGCAATGCATGTCCACCGTGCGTCTCCACGAGGTACTCCCCATCGTTGCAATCAACACGTTCTTCGAGCCTTCTATCTCCTCCTACACCTCCTAATTTGTGGGCTCTCATCTCTCTTCCAGAGCTGTAGAATACTCATTTCCCCACTCGTGTCTATTGGTCTCAGATGCTGCTGGATGGGACTCTAGAAGTGCGCGCGCTGGAGACGGACAAACGTCTGAGTGGCAAGTACCGAGGACTTCGTTCATGTGACGAGGCGTTCAATGCTCTGCTGGGGATGGGCAAGGCCAATGCCAACCAAGAGGACGATTCCAGCACAGATGCAGCGCCGCAGAAGCCGCCTCAGCTGCTGTATGCCGAGTATCTCTACTGCACCAGCGGAGCGCTGTGCGAGAAGCCGCTGCAGGAGTGGGCAGCTTGTGTCCAAACATTACAGACAGGGGGCAAGGAGATCGGCCACTGTGCACAAGCTAAACGGCTGCTGGAGCGTTGTATGCGCGGCAAGACCGAGGAGTTGCTGCGGGGGTCGCAGCCGCAGGTCTTCCGACCTCAGGCCACCCCATAAAAGCAAGTCAAGCCATTAGAATGCGATCGATGCAGCACTCATCGCTCCACAAAAACACACAGGTTCGCTTTCATTTGTATCTGTTTCTGGTTTAAGGCCACGCGAGGGGACAAGCCGCACACGATTCGAGCCGACCCTCTCTTCGCACCTACATTCGTGATCGGAGAAACCAAGTGAGCCCACCAGCCAGAGCATGTCTGCCTTTCGCGGGGAATTTCTAAACAATCTGGTACGAGTCCGTGGAGAGCAGCTTCTCGAACCCAAACGCAATAGGAGAACCATCCTCGACCTTCTGAACTGCCTCCACCTGCACGTCGCTATACACGCTGCGCGAAAAGAACGAGACGGAGATGGGGAAGAACGCATCCATGTCGTTGCCGCGAACTGAGAACTCCAGCGTACCCGAGTTGTTGCTGTTTGGATCAAAACAAAATCGTTAATCACGGGAAAATACGGACGGTAAGCTACCATCAACAGTGAACGACAAGACACGTACGCAGAGCTGATCTGATCCTGATGCCAAAGGAGAGAACCCTCGGCCGAGTTGTGCTGGTACTGTCCATCCACCGTAGCAACGCTAGGGGCGTCGGGGCCACCAAGCGGAATAACAACGTTCACATTATCAAGCACCATGTCGCGGTCCAACGAGTACTCGACGCTGACATTCATCTTGCCATTGCCTTCCTCTTCTGGCCAACACGTGATGTTTAGCGGCAGCATTGACTCGTCTTGTGTCTTCAAACTCCACCGCAAGAACGCCACACGGGATGTGGGGAAAGGTTTGGACGGATCACGTAACGCAAGAACGGATTCGCTGTCGTAAAGCCTCTTGTCCACCTTGGGGTGAGTCTGGAAAGAGACACCCTCGGCGCCACCTGTGCGTAGTTTCAGGCGGCAGCATCCTGCGTCCGGGTCGTTCACCGACACGTACATGCTGCCCTTAACCTCCAACTGTTCAAGTGCGCCGTCGCGGGTAAGCACCACCGTCATCTTCTCCTCAACCACAGCACCAATGGGGTCATGGCTAACCGCAGCAGCCACCTCAGGCTTCTGAACAGTCTCCACAACAGCGCTCATAGGCGGAATCTCCTTGAGTCCATCCTCAGCTGCCATAGCGTCCATGAAAGACTTACCTCCGCTGCCCAGACCCATGCCCTTGCTACTGCTGGAGCTGCCGAGCTTCATACCAGCAGCCTTGGACACCACAGGCTCTGGGCGACTGTTGTACGAGCTGGGCGACGTCGCGGCAGGCGAGCTTGGGCTGTTCATGAAGCTATCGCTGCTGCTGCCACCGCTGCGCGGAGACTTGAACGCATTGCTGAACGAGCTGCCGAACGAGTTTTGCGATCCAAACCCGCTGCCACCCATGCCGGCACGCTCCAGCCGTGCGCGTTCTCGCTGCTCCTCCTTAATACGCGCCGTGTGGCGCTTCATGTCGTCCTTGGCCGCGGCGCGCTTGCTCTCGAGAATCATATTGTGCAGCTTCTCCTCGTGACTCTCCATCTCCATATTCACCCGAATCTGCGAGACGTTAATGTTCTCCGAGTGTCCGCCAGCCGTGATGAGCTCATCGAAGCCAAAGACCAGTTCGAACTGCTTGTCCCGGATCGACGCCTCGCTCAGCGGCGCACATATGTCGGGCACGAGCTTGGCCAGCAGCTGAATCGTGTGCAGGTCCTCCACAATGTTACTGGTCTTGTTGGTGATGATGAGCACGAAGAAGCTCTCCAGCGGCTGATACACGTAGCGGACACTCTCCGTGTCAATGAACGTGTGCTCACGGGAGCCACTCGACAGGAGCTTGGGGAAGGCCGCCAGCAGCCCCTGCAGCGTTATGAAAAAAAGCACAAAAAGTCTCGTCAATCACCCACTTCAATGGGATAAATACACTAGAGCCAGAGCTCCCACCTCTAGACGGATACGCGTGATCTCCACGAATTGACGTGCCACGAGCACTGCAGACACGAAATAGAGCTGGCGTTAGATGGGTACAAAGCCCACGAGGCGCAGAGAGCTGCGGCGATTGGTGGAATTGCTGCAGGGGACGTACCTTTGCCATTTCTGGTCAACAAGGAGGCCGAGAGCACCACCTACGAGTGCGGTCAGAGGAACATTGCGACGCATCCAGAGCGAGTTAGAGAACGGGGTGAATGGGAACGCAAACAGGAGACAATGGAGCATGTCGAGGAGCTTTTGAGGGTGCTGTAGAGACGCTGTGGGCGCGTGCAGCCAGCTCGGAAGCACACGCAGATACGCACCATTTTCACGAGGAATCCTTTTTGAATACGTGGAGCTTTGGAGGGGGGCCACGCCTGCGATTGGGCAAAATACAAACGATTGCGATTGGATGAAATACAGCTCGATGAGGCAAACGATGGCCTTCCATTGGCTGAAAATGGAATCCTTTTAGTGCCAATCCCAGCCGAGATACAAGTTGAAGTGGTTGCTGTTGACACCGGCTGATCATGCATGCCATGATCATGTGTGTGTTGTGGTGCATTTCAAAAGGAAAGTGGCTGCTTCCTCGCAACAATTAGAGGTAAGAAAGTTGCCTATTTTTAAGGACCAGCTTACTTCTAAATTCGTGGTTGTCTGTTGTACTCACTATCCAAATGGCCTCTACCTAAGACAACAGCATCGTTACCAACCATCTTGCACGCTAATCGACAGCGCGTTCGAGCATGACGGAGACTGATGGTCAGACAGAACGAGGTTCTTCGTTGGCGGCGGTGCCACCATCTAAAAGAATGTCCTCGACCGGAACTATCCGAGAGATCGTGACGCCTCCACGAAACAACAGCAATAGCTGCAACGCATTGCCACTGCCTGTTCATCGACAGTCAACCACACATGGGTCTATGATGCTGTCTTCCAATTATCCTTCTCCTCCGTCTCGCTCGGGTGGCCGAAATACACCTGTGAAAGCGGAAATGAGCGTCACGGAGCAGATCGCCAGACAAACTCGCAAGTCCACAGTACTCGACCCCAAGAACGCGCTGTTGATCATGGCCATCCCAGACTACGATGACTACAAGATCATGCAGCCCTACAGCTGCAGATCGCTTTCCAGTAAGAACAAGTTCGTTGGTAGCCGCGATTTCATCACCCGCCACAATCCTCAAGAGGTCAACGAGTTCAAGAAGCAGTACTCGCGCGACGTTGGCAACTTGAACCGGCATCGATCCATCCTCGCACCTCCTACCTCAAATTTGTCGGCGATGGGGCTGTTTTCATGCTCGTCCGGGTCCCTGGGTTCGTTGGCCTCCCCTCCCATAAATGGCAGCAACAACAGCAAGTGGCTGAAGGACGGATCACTATGGCGAAAGACGTTCACTTCGAGTATGAAGGCCTGTTGGGTACTCACGAACTACGGCATCCAGACTCTTATCGGTCCGGAATATAGACTAACGACACGTACACCCGTGCTTCCTGCACTGCCGTCCCCAAGGCCACAGAAGCCTCCTATCCTGCCGTTATCATGCCGCACACCAACCTCAGTAAGACCTGAGACTCCATCTTCACTTTCAGCGTTCTCTGCGCGCGAATCTGCTCGAAAAGGAATCGGAGTGGATTTGGCAGATGAAAAGACATTAGCTGCGCTGTCACGACTGGCAGTGATCACCCCAAAAGTTCGTACACCTCCTTGCTCACCGTCTAAAAGGTTCGCGGCTCGGACGACTAGTAGTGAGAGCACTACGTCTACTTGTGGATCACGACTGGATGGGGATGAATTATTAACGCTAGCTCCTTACGCGGACATTTCGTGGGAAAAGAGCGATGACTACAATCGAAATCAGTGCGCTTCATCAATTGAGCAGACCGTTCACTCTCAACATACGAAGGCCATCGGATTCTCTCTCACCGATACTTTGTCAACTTCACCAGTTGAGCGGCTCCCAAAAGTGACTTCTACGAGCCAGCACTTCGCAATGGAAGTGTCACCGCCTACGCTTGCATTGGGCACTCTGCAAACTGGTCAAGTGTACTTGTTCCCTGTGCGAGTTCGGAATGTAGGTTCTAGACAGGAACGCTTTCGTGTAAATCGGGTGGTTGCAACGTGTGCAGGGCTCGAGGCCAGCATTGCGGAAGCCAACTATCAACGCGAGTCTGCACGTTTGGCACCAGGGTTGGCTGCAATTGTCACGGTAGCTCTCAGCTTTCACCACCCAGGCAGAGTGACAGGATCGCTACACATTGAAGCTGAAGGACTTGGCGCCTGCGACATCGAGATAAAATGCGTTGTGCGATAGACTTGACTACGAAAGTGACTTATGAAATAATACACCCGAAGAGTGTTGCTGGTCCTTCACATCAATGTCAAGAATGCTGTCCGTGTCAAGGCTTTCAAGTGAAACCCACTGTTTTTGCCGAGAAAGACTGTCAAGGACTTTGGTACCTTCACTAGACAACACTCACTCTTGAAAACTCCTGGAGGACGCAAGGGACTGCAGATATGCATGCTGCGGAGGCTGTAGGCGATAAACAAGCTGCTGTTAGCCCACCTTTACAGTCCGCGGTGGATCAACGCTGGGGCTTTACCGTTGGTGATGTTGTCCAATTCGTACAAGGTGGTTCTCAAAAGCAGACCACGCATTGTACTGCGGCCAAGGACGTGTGATTCATGTGTGGACTCCATCTCGTCAGAGCTATCGAGTTCGAGTAGACTCGTTACGTGAGCTCAAGAGTGCTGGCTATTTGGCGACAGTCACACAGGTCTTGGACGATTTTTTTCTCAAACTGCTAAACATCACTCCGTTAGAGCCTAAAAACTCAATTCAACGGGCAAAGTCAGCACTGCATTCGGTGGCAGCCTCCCGTGCTTCTAACCTGGCATTCATCCTCTTTGCCCGATTTGGGGATCGTATTTTCTCGTTGCTCCAGTCGTTGAAAGAAGCGTACGGAGTCGCTCTTGGTGTTTGGCCGTTGACAACGTCATCGAAACTTGAAACTTCGGAAATCCAAGAATCTCCGTTGGATTGGCCATCTCGATTGCTGAAAGTCGATAAAGGTAGCAAGAACAACGAAGCTATCGTTCCTTCAAGCGAATCTGCTATCAAGAATTTCTTCGGGTCAAATGCTGAGTTTTTGATGAGCGAATGGCTCAGGAGATCACTCGATGACTTTGTTGACGATCCCCTAACATCAACCAAGTGGTATTAATACACAATTGCCATGCCCGCCGAAACCAACTGCCTCAGTAAGTCATTCTACTGAAAAATATCTTGTCAATCACCAAATGTCTAACATTTTGCTGGAATTGTATGTGAACAGCACCGCTGTGCTTGATGTATGACAAGAAGCTTGAGATATTTCGAGTGCAGTGCTACATAGCGCGTGGACTACCGGAGAGGATGGCAGCTGATGGCATGGAGTGTGGGTACGTGGCAGCAATTTGTCACCGTCGGTCCTGCTACAAATACAAAATCATTTTGGTATATTTTGCAGAGTTTGCTGGATGGACTTCGCGACGGCCCGGGTCATGGTCATGAAGTGCACGCACTACCTCTGCGACCCATGCCTTCGGTTGTTACCACGCAGAGAGTGTCCGTACTGTCGGTAAGGTCACTCTCTCTACACGAATGAGCAATGACTTCTAACCATTTTGCTTTTTCGTTATACAGTGCTCCGATTCGGTTCGCGCGCGAAGTCAGCCACCTAGTGAAACGGGAGGCACTCCGAATCATGACGAGTGAACTAGAGCAGGAAGACAAGGCGGAAGTAGTTCCGCCCAACGTCGACGAAACTATCCAGGAGTTTTCCAACAACAGCGAACCCGAACACGACGGATGAAAGTGGTCCCTTTCGAAAAGCCGACGACCACAATCATCAATGTACCGACCAAAGTGATTAACCGAGACGAAGAAACAAAGATAAGGTGATGAAAGCGATGCCATCGATTGCATTATTGCCAATATTTGCTGTGCACAAAACTCGGTCAAATCGACGAAATCATGCATAAAACTGTTTTTTCATCCATTTTTCATCCAACAATGGAGCAGATCCGAGAGCTCCCGAGTGGCAAATGCCTCCGCAAGTACTCGCCGGAGCACCCGTTATTCGATGCGGGCACGCGTCTGTGGGCGACCAAGTACTTCCAAGAGGCAGAGTGCGTCACCGACTGGCACTATCAGAGATACATCCAAGCGCACATCGCGAATAAATGACTAAGAATGTCTGCATTGTGCATTTAATGCAGATCAATGGTGCATCTGGAAGCCAAAAGTGCACAAGCCAAAGATGAACCATGCACTTTAACGTGTAGATTGGCAAATTGCAACGTGGAGTTCCAGTCCGTTGCGGCATACGAAGAGCACTACGATATGTACGTGTTGAGAGAGGTAGAACAATTGGTGTAGAGTTCACAACTTTATTTTATTTTATTTCTTACAGGCTCCATCGCAACATTTGCAGAGAGTGCTCTCAGTCTTTTCTAAGCTTGCGATTGCTGGACATTCACATCAGGTAATAGTTTATGTGAAGTGTGGATAAAGTTTAGTCAATCTCATTTTGTTGTGGATTTGGACAGTGAAACTCACGACGCTTTCTTCAAGATTCTGTCCAAGAAGAAGCCCATGTATATGTGTCTTGTGGACGGCTGTTTGGAGCTGTTCCAGCACGATGACAAGCGGACTCGACATTTGGTTCAAGTGCACCAGTACCCGGAATCATTTTCGTTCCATCAGCGTCGTACGCAAAAGGGGAACGCAAAGACACTTCAAAGAGTTGGTGGTGGTGCGCAACCTGGAGCCGACGAACAAATGGAAGTGGACGCTGAAACACTCAAGAAACGAGAAGCCAGAAAACGCAGGCGACAACAGAAGAAGAAAAAACTGTTGAGTCAGGCTCAAGGTGAAAACGTCGAGATGCAAGTAGATGCAGGACCAAGTGGTGATGCTGCTAACGAAGGTACAGTGGACAATGCGATCGATGCTGACATGGCGGAACTGGAAGATCATATGCGTGGACTGCGGATTCCAAAGAACATTCACTTTGGTCGAAAGCGGCGAGTCTAACAGGCTAGCTCCGATTTCTACCGTGTGAAAAGAATGAAAGCAGTTTATTGACGAAGTATATCGGACGACGCACCACAGCCTACTTTAGCGACCAACCGCTAAGACTTCGCGAAAAAAGAGCTGGTGGCAGTTTTTACGTTGTCGCTCCACTGCAGAATATGGTGAGCGATTTGGCGGCCAATGTGGCCATCAAGGGCAAGCTACACTTTTTCACTAAAGCCGTATCAACTGAAGGCCATAACGACCACCAAATCATCCAGAAGTGGTTGGTACATTTCTCAAAGTCACTCTTCGGGTTGTTTTCCCATCTCATGCGTGGTGGATTACGAGGATTTGGACTACGAAATCACCAGTCTGCAACGATCGGTAAGGCGAGTTTGCGTCAGCGGAAGACGCCAACTTTGAAAAGCTTAGTTAATCAGCGATCCAGGTTTGGCTTGCACGAGCTTCACCATTCTCACTTTTCATTATCCTCACTTGGGAACAACCGATCCGACTCTCCACCAAGCATGCCATCGAACCTCGTCTTCCGTCACACAGACCGTACCTCGCATCATACCCTTCGTGTGGTGTCCGAGCCAAGACCGACAATCACCTCCGGCGAAGTCCTCGTACAAGTTCGAGGAGTGACACTCAACTATCGAGACACTATCATCGCCAACAGCAACTACCCATTTCCAGTGAAGGAAAACCTCGTTCCGTGCTCGGACGGAGCTGGTGTGGTGGTGGAGGTTGGTTCCGGAGTCGACAGCCTGGAGCTTGGTGACCGTGTCATTACCAACTTCACTTTGACTCATCTGTACGGCACCCAGACAGACTGGCTCAACGCCCTGGGTGGAGACATTGATGGAACGCTGCAGCAGTACGTCGCTCTGCCGGCACAATCTCTCACGAAAGTGCCCGAGGAATGCAATCTCAGCTTCACGCAGATGGCCTCCATTGTAACTACGGGCACCACAGCTTGGAATGCACTCTTTGGTAACTCACCACTGAAACCAGGTCAGACCGTCCTGTTCCAAGGTGAGTTTGTTGCGAAATTCACTACTCCACTTGTTTTCGAGTTCAATGCTAATGAGCGTCTTTGTGAATACTTGCAGGCACCGGAGGAGTGTCGATTTTTGGTCTCCAAATCGCGAAGGCGGCTGGAGCTGTCACTATCATCACTTCCTCCTCCGATGAAAAGCTGAAGTTTGTCCAGGAGAAGTTTGGTGCAGATCATGTCATCAACTACAAGACCCACCCAGACTGGGCGTCGGTGGCCAACAAGATCACTCACGGGCGCGGTGTTGACTTTGTTCTCGATAATGGAGGCTCCGGAACGATCAAACAAAGCATCGAAGCGTGTACGCGCGGAGGAATCGTGGCGCTGATCGGTTTCTTGTCTCCTGCCAAGAAAGAAGACATGCCAGACGTTGCGACTCTTGTCATGGCTCACGAGTGCATCATTCGTGGAATCTCTGTCGGGAGTCAACAGCTTCTTCGTGATTTGGTGCGATTCGTGAGCGCCAAGAACATCCAGCCGTATGTGCAGAAGACGTTTGGTTTCAGCCGTGACGAAGTGCTGGAAGCCTTCGACTACCTTCAGGCTGGGCGTCACATCGGGAAAGTAGGCATCGAAATCAGCCACTAGGTTGCTTGCAACCGTGCTCGGCTTTTAGCTGAATGGTGAACCACGTAATGTAGGATCAGAAGCTTCGCTACTTTCTCACATTCTTGGCGCTAACGTGAAAATACGTGATAGCAATTCATGTTTCGGGTCTGTAGATTTCGGGTTACTCTGACGTAAACAAGTGAGCTTCCACCTCCTCATGGTATTCGCTTCGAAGGCGAAGTAGAAGTTTTCGCCATGGGCTGAAGCGAAAACCTCGAATGGGCTCACAGATGAGCATAAGAAATGGAGCGAGACTTTGACAACTGTGCTGCACAGTCAGTTCCCGCATCGTGGGCTCTATATGCTTCAAAACCGCAACGATGAGGTAAACCTGAAAGGAACCAAACAATGTAAGCATTTCGTTAATAGAACTACGAACTCCAATCTCTCAGTGTCCGAGTCTGTGCATACCTGGAACTCCGCACCGTAGAGAATGCTGAAATACGTGTAGATGACTATATTTTCCCAATCAAAATAATTCCAGAAGTTTTGGCTGTGCCATCGTAGCACAAGACTCAACAACGAGCAGTGACACTGGTCGATGACTTGCAAAAGCTGTTGTCGAGGTAAAGCAACAATTTGTAAGTCACTGCACTCGATAGCATCAACATCATGGAGAGTTAGCCTACCTGAGGAAATTCGCGCTCGAGTATGATCTCCACCCCTGATGCAATCGCCATTGCCGGAGACACCACAATATTACCATTAACTTCATCGTCATTCTGAAAAACACATTTTGGCCAGAGAAGACTCGAGGAAGCGCTCGTGCTGCAGTGCAACAAGAATCGCAGAATACTGTCTTCGTCGTATGTTGGATGCAGAAGCATCAAAATTGTAACCGGAAAGCTGTCCATGGAAGCCTTGCCAAACTTTTTAACGATGCAATGGAGAAGTGTAGGCGACACATCAAGGCCCAGACCACTAGCATAATTCTTGTACAGCCGATTCATCAGTTTTCGTTGCGAGTCCGATGGGAAAAACTTCTCGCCACGTTGAGCTGTAGAGTTGGCAACTTGTTCATCACAATTGCAGGGCTCTAGACGACTCCGCCTGCTTATAACTAGATCGTGTACGAGCCCCGCAAAAAGCTTGGTGAATGCGCTAGCTGACTTGCAGCCTATGAAAGACGAACTGGTCGTAACGTTTGCCTCCAGGTCATTAATTAACTCCCACGAAGCTTGTGAGATCAGCACGAAATCCATCGGTACAGATAAGTCAGACGCGACACCATCTTTAATAGCTTGAAGTATCTTCTTCTGCAGCGTGAGCGCAAAGTCAGAGATGTCAACGCTATTTGTTGTTCTCAACTCTGTATTTTTCTCGTGAGTGATGTTGGTCAGATGGGAGCATGTGTCGAAGTCGTACAGCTCACATCGGGATCGTTTTTCACTAGAACCTCCAACAAATTCGAGCTCGTAACAAAGCTGTTTTTGAAGTAACGAGCACGACCCAAGATGTTCAATACCATCAGGTAGTATTTCGCGTTGGAGAATACGCTTGCCATCAAGATCAAGTAGTTTGAGCTCCGAAAAGAGACCGCTGCACTCGAGCATTGCTGGTACACTTGCTACTAATGAGAGAGCCAACTGAAAAGCCATACAGCAGGTGTCTTCTGCATGGCACGAGCTCATACAAGCCCCAAGTTTGTGTGTAGAAAGTGTATCTGCAACGAACTGCAGCAATGGACTGTGTTCCAATGACAAAATGGAAGAAGCTGCAAATTGCGTACTCAAGCAGCACTGCAGCAACTGTACTCGGAGCATCAGTCCGCTTAACTCCGTGGGGCATTCGTCGAACGGACTGTTCAAAGCAACCGCGAAGTCGACGGACTCTTGGGACTTGGCCGCAACTTGAATTACTGTTGCTTGTACTCCATCCATGCGAAATAGTGCCCTTGAAAATACTGGAAAAGCTAAACACCTCATCATTCCATCGCAGTTCACTGTCGATAGATCATTCCACCGCTTATCCATGCTACCCAAGTAATGAGAGACTAGTGGCTTGTTGTTCACATAGTGAACGCCACCAATCGAGAGACACAAGGAAGCGACCGCGCGTTCATTCACGTAAAATAATTCGTGATGATCAATCCGAGCTGGATGCAAAGTGCAAAGTTCTGCTAGTTCGTCGACAACTCCAATCTCATTTGCAATCTTGAATACCCAAGGACGAGATGTTGCTCGTGTGATCAAATCAAACAATTCACTTTGAAGACTCCAGTGGAGTGGTTCTCCGCATACTGACAAGCCTTCGACACGCCACGACTGCAAAAGACGTTTACATAACCTCATGAGTGACTTGGTTGTCTCCTTGTTCGGAGCTCGAGCCTCACTTTTTAGCACGGATTCGCTTAACATGATTGCGTACAAAATAAACTGAGCAGATGATCGCGCCATTTCTCTTGTAAGGACTCCACTTGAGATCCTTTTCGAGACACTGTCCACCACCAGTGTGCATACTTCTGCAACGCTCTTAGATTGCCTGAATGGGAACCATGGGTTCTTTTCTTCAAGTTTGGTGAAGGCACAACGTCTTTCCACAGGGTCCATCCAACAACTGTCGGCGATCTACGAAGAGAGGAAACAAGTCAGTATCCTCTTCTTCACCACATCATACGACGAAAGGTTAATTGCAATGCCGAACCTGTACGAGCCCTGCAAGAATTTCATTGAGATGTGAAGCGTGAATATACGCAGCAATACTTTTGGAGATAGAACTTGTCCATTGTTCATTGTAAATCCCACTTTTTCCTTCAAGCGGGGTCAATTGTGCGGTGGTGATCATCTACAGCAAGTAAACCATCGACAAGTAAGAAAAAATTGTCACAGCAGACCATTTGACAAAACAAAATACCGCCGCAATTGAAAGGATTAGAGCGTCTACAGCTCCAGCACCGAGATGCTCATAGTCAACTTCTAGCTCATCTGTTCGTTCCTGCGGGTCACAATTCCGATGATAAATATTTTACGTATCATCGGCATTTAACTCTTAAGAAAAAAAGAATGAGGTCACCTCTTCACGTGCAGATTCTTGCACCACGCGGTACACCAAATCGTTTTCAGCGGCAACACTTTCTAGCGTTGGTCTCTTCCAGGTTGACCCTCGCTGTTTAATATACGCGTGTGCAGATACTCGTTGCCAGCGGCTCACCAAACTTCGCCCTTCTTGGTACTCGCAAATATATGACAAGACAAGCAAGGTCTGGTGTACAATTCACAGCCGAACGAACCTGTTAGCTTCTTCGTTGTTAGCCATACCTCATTCAGATAAACTTACACTTTGAACTGTGCGCTTTTCGATGCCGTCAATAGGTGACTGAGTTGATTTTATCAGTGCCAAAGGCCGAATCCGAGATAAATACTGGAGCAGGTCAGCGACAAAACCTGACTCGTCGATCGCTACGAAAAACTGGTGTCTATTCGGGACGTTAAGCAGCCAGAGCTTAAACCATTGCATTGCATGATCATCAATGAGTGATAGCATCACGAATGTGTTAACGTGTTTTGCTTCGACGTCAGTCTCCGATCTTGAATGCATGGTAAAAATTCGGAGCGTACAGTGCAACAATTGAGCGAGTGCTTCTGGGGAAAAGTACACCCAATGCTGCAAAACCCGAGAGAGAAGCGCATGTAGTACACGAAAGCAGTCCAGAACAGCAATAGTATGAGCATCGCTGCTCGCACCAATACGCTGTCGATCAAGGAAAAGCTTGCCGGTCTCCAAGCGAAAACCCACAAAGTCGAGAACTGACCAATAGAGCTCGAGAAATTGTGCAGCATCTTCAACTTGAGTCATCAAGTCGTACACAACCCGTTTGGATCGTTCAGCGGTATCACCCTTTTCTCCATGTCCGCCAATATCAAGGAAAAGACCGACAAGTGCAGAGCACGCCACAGGAAAAGCTGGTCCAGAATGGATGATCTCCACAATAGGCATCTACACAACAACCAGGTGAGTGCAAATGCTCATGAAACAGCATTCAATCTCGTCTCCTACCTGCATAATCTCATCCAAACCAGCCGCGCGCTCCATTGCATCGATACTCTGCAGCTTCATAATTGTAGCGGGGAAGTCCTCCATGCACGGAAAGCTGCACGCTCAATCACCACAAGATCCAATTAATCCTCTACTAATGTCAGTCACCGCTACTGCAACCCATCCACCAACCTCATGGCAGACCTTGACATATCGTTCAGATCGTCGTCAAACGTGAGCATTTCGAACGAGCAGCTCTCGAACTCCTCCTCCACAGTTTCCACGCCTCGTTCCTCGTCGTCTTTGCGTTGCTTCTCCTCCACCACAGAGCGCAGCTTGTCCCAGAACGTAGTCACAAAGTGGTGGTCCTCCTCCCCACCAATTGCCCGCTGGTTCTCCTTGTCATCATGCAGCAGTAGCGTCAGTCTTTGCACCTCTCTCTCCACGTCACTCTGCAGCAGCTTCAGCGCCTCCTGCAGCTCTCCACGCGTCTCCACTTGGCGCTTAACTCGCGCCACCAATTGAACTGGATCCTGCTGCGTCTCAGACGCCACTGCGTCTTGCACACACGCGCCCACTTTGGTCTGTAGCACGTTGCGGATAAATGCCACAATCTGCAACTGCCAGAACGAAGGCTCTTGACGCTGTAGACCCAATACCGTCGTCCGGAATAGCGCCACCAGGTCACGCTGTGGCGCATCTTCCTCTAACGAGTGCAGCGTGTCGTCCACGAGCGAGCGGTGCAGCAGCAGCAGCTCCTCCAGCGCGCCGGCCGCGTCCGTCATGACGCTTCAAGGTGGATCTATTTGTGGCAAAGATACGGCCGTTACTTATTGGTGGCATTCCGTTGTGGCAAAAGATCCGGCCGTTACTTATTTATGGCAAAGGGATCCGATAATGGTGCAACGATGGGAGCTGGCGCTGGTGGCGGCGGCTGTGCTGCTGTGCCAAGTGGGCGTGTTCTACCTGCAGGCGTGGCGCTGTGAGTTGCAGTTCCGACGGAGTGCAGCGGGCCCGGAGGCGCTCGTGGCGTTGGTGGTGACGGACGTTCATCTGTTGGGCAATCGACGGCGTTCGTGGCCCGAGCGGCTCTGGGTGGACTGGCAGGCACGCGCGTCAGCTCGAGCTGCTGTGGACGTCCACAGTCCCGATGTGGCGCTGGTGCTGGGCGACCAATTGGACGAGGGCAGTCGTTGGACGCCCGACTCGGACTGGCACGAATACGTCGAGCGGTTCTTCCGAGCGTTCGCTAGTTTGTTGCCGTTGAAGACGCTGTACCTGGTACGGGTGAAGGAGGTTTAGGCGGATGAGAAGAAGGAGCTGATGGACTTTGGTGCAGGTTGGCAACCACGACACGTCGTTCGGGCGGGACTTGAGGATCGAGGACTTGAAGCGCTACGAGGTCGCGTTCGGTGCGGCCAACCGCATTGACGAGATCGGAGACCACACGTTCGTGAGTCTCAACACAATGGCGCTGGACTCGGACGTGGCCAATAACGCGGTGCGAACGGAAGCGAGGAGGTACGTCAGCTGTTGGAGGTGATGCTGTCAGGATCGACATTGAAGTGTGCTGCAGCTTCCTGGACAGCGTCAACTTTGACGACCTGCGGGCGCGCACAAGTGGCAGCGTTATCTTGCTCACGCACCTGCCGCTGTTCCGCGTGGACGACTTACAGTGCGGCGAGGAGCGGCGTCGAGAGGCGGGGCATGTGACGTACGAGGCTCCGGGTTTCAAGTACGAGACGCATCACCACGTGCTGTCGCGCGAGCTGTCCGCGGAGCTGCTGGAGAAAATTCAGCCGAGTCTGGTGCTGTCGGGCCACACCCACGCGTGGTGCGCGTACCAGCACCCGGACGCCGCGGCCATGGAGTACACAGTCCCAGCGTTCTCATGGGGACAGCGGCCCGATCCGAGCTACGCGCTGCTGCGCCTGCCTCGTGCGGGGAGCGAGAAGCCGAAGGTGACCATGTGCCATTTGCCGCGCGAGCCGCTCGTCTTCGCCACGTACGCGGCGACAGTTGCCGTGGTGGTGGTGGCCCATATCGTCCGGTTCGTGCTTGCCATGCGAGCGAAGACGAAGACGAAGGACGCGTGAGAGCCAACTTGGCAGACAGGCATGTACATGTTCGGTTTGACGACAGCTTCAGCCGAGATTAAGATGAGCCCGTACGGTATGTTTCCTATCATGTCCGTCGTTGCGGATAGCAATCAACTTGGAGGCTACATGCAGTGAACGTTGCCTTCTATCACTCGTCTCAGGGTGCATGAGTTCAGGTTGAAGCGCTTGTGGCGGGCGCGCAATCGGGACTGGTTTAACACGCCGGCACTTGCGTTCCGGGGACTTCCCCGTTTGCGCCGCGCACTGTGGGGCCATCGTGATCGCCGCCTCGGTCCTTAACACGTTGAAGTTGTCGGTGGCGTGCTCTGGTCGGGAAGGGAACCCCGCCGGCAAGACAAACTTCATCCACGACTGGCGATCCTGATCTTTTGCTTCAGAATGCGCTCACCGTCTGAGTGACACTCGCCTATTGTCGCGGCAGCGGCAGCTCGGATGATGAAATCGCCAGGTTTACAGGGTTACCATCGAGTGAATGCATGAACCCGTCGGAACACAATTGGTAACACAACTCAGCTCCAAGCACCAACCCAATCGAGTCGATTTCGCCAAGCGCCAAGCACTCGTTGGCAAACAGGCGACAACGAGGCCAAGGGAACGAGTCGCGAGTGAACCGGATCGCTGTGATGCACTTCAACGTTAAACCCGCGGCTATGCACGATGAGCTGACACTTTCATCAGTGTGCGCCGATTACGCGCACGCCTGGGGCGATTGCTCCGCGCTCTACTGGCTCGACAAGTTCCGCCGGCAGCGACTTGTGCGCGCCATTCTCGTCGCCTACAAAGCCGCATGAACACCACATCACTCCTTCAGCCAAAGTCCTCGTCATAATGGGCGACGCAGGGACCTTCCCGCTGCTACCGCGCGATTTGCATTCGATTTTATCGTTTACAAGAGCAGTTCCGTCTGGCCAGCAGTCACCCACAGTTGCTCGCCATGTTTGCCGCTCTTTAACTGTGTCGCAGCGAGCATAATCCGGCCCACCCGCCCACTTGCGCCCGTGACCCGCAGTCCTCAAGAGCCCAGCCACCGCAGAGTCCGACCGACATGGAGACGGCGTTCCACCCGATGCACCACCACGCGCTCGACGACGAGCTGTACCCGTTCCTGGAGGGGGACGCGGCCGACCACGAGCTCTTCATGGGCGTATACCCCTCCTCCATCGCAGACCTGGACTTCGCCGCCACGGTGCAGGCGCTCCCGCCGCCGCAGACGTCGTCGTCGTCGTCGTCCTCGCCGCTGCAGCCCAAATCCTTCGACGAGCACGCGCTGCACCAGCCGCTGAACCTGCCGCAGCCGCAGCACAGCGCGCCGCTGTCTCCGTCGGCCTTCCGCGACCTCCCCAAGCAGCACAAGAGCTTCTTCGGCGCGTCCCCACGCAAGACCACGCGGCAGCGGCCGCGCGTGGCGTCGGCGCCCAGCTCCACACGGTCCGACTCGCCCACGTGCTCGCCGCCGTGTAGCGTCAACGGGGGCAGCGACGGGGGCGCCGCCAGCTTCCGCGACTCGGAGGAGATCCTCAACGCGCCCGTCAAGAGCCTCACGGAGGAAGAGAAGAAGCTGCGACGCCGCGCGCAAGTGGCCAAGTCGGCCAGGAAGCACCGCAACCGCCAGAAGGAGGAGCTCGCCAGGCTGCGCGAGCAGGTGCAGATGCTGCAGGAGCAGATGGCCATCATGACCCACCACCAAGGATCCAGCTCCCCTACGAGCATCAAGAGAGAGCAGGACGTGATTACGCAGCACCGCAAGCGCAAGAAAGTGGACGAAGACGAACAGTCGATGGGCGACGGCGTGCTCACGAACCCCAACGCTGGAGTGATCGCCGTGCAGCCGCAGAAGCCGCACATCCAGCACTGGTACCACCGCCTGCCGGTCGACACGCTCGAGCGGTCCAACATGCTCACGCGGATCGCGGACAAGAGGATGGCTATTGGTGAACAGTATATTCGAGGAGAATTCGGCGCCGGGACGTCGTATCCGCTGACGGACATTAAGCTCAACTCGAACGGACCGGATCTCGAGATCAAACAGGTGCGAGGACGGTTGGTGTCGGGGTACACGCACCACGAGGTGGGCGAGGCCTGCTGGAACTCGTTCTCGAACTTTATGTTCGACGTCCCGGAGCGCTTCCGCCGTCACGTGACGTGCGAGCGACTCATGGAACTCGACTCCAACACGCGCTACGGACGCACGATCGTGCCGCTGCTAAGGGACCACAAGGGCCGCATGGTGTACTTCCACTCGTACTTTTTGGTTCGTCGACATGTTCGCGATGACTTTGTGATGATCACGTGGGAAACAATCACGGACGACGATCTGTACCCACCGCCGGCGGATGAGGATCCGGAGACGACACTGCGGAACGATGAAGTTGGCTGGTACGTTCACTTTTGTTTTGATCTAGCATTGCTATGCTGTCACTTTTTACTGACTAACGCCGCTGATGCATTGATTTGTTTACAGCATGATTCTTGAGTCAGAGCCGATGGCAGACCAAGGTGTGCGCACCTCGTTCCGTTCCATCACGCACAGCACGCCACCAGTTGGCGTCATGACCCACCCTCGTGGCAAGGTGAACGAGGCCTTTTTGACGGTGTTTTGTCGGAACGCAGACATTGTTGAAAACTCGGCTTGGAATTTGCTGGTGAAGACCCATCCGGAGCGCATGCCGAAAGCCGAAGTTGTCGTTTGAGCTGGCTGGACATCCGACCCGACGCATGCGGTGTTGCAGAGCTTGTGAAAGAATAGTAAGTCCTAATATATGAATTTATTTTGTGGGGGAACCCTGTGGTTATCGTCTACACTCGGATCAAACCAGCGTGTGAAGCCTGCTCGCGAATATACTTTAACACCGTTTGGCCACACACCTTGGCTCCGTCCTCCGTCTTCTGCAGATAGTTGTAGACTACTGGCGAAATGGCAGGCACCGAGAACGAATGTAATTTTGTACAGATTGAGCGATACACCACTCGTTCCACGCCATCGTGGCACATCTCTCGGCGCACCATTGCTCTGTTGTTGACAACAAACATAAGTAGTCGTTAGCATACTCAGTTCATACTGTGAAGCGCAAAAAGTGGAAACGTACGCTCCGACGAGGGCGCGCTTGATTGTCGTCTCCGGTTTGACAGGGTAGAGATCATCCTCATCCGCAAAATCCCACACCAAAAGACCATAGTTGTCGCCCATGCGGTAAAACACGAGCGAGCGCGATTCAACTGACACATTTTGTGGGTCTGCAACGTCGATACTTTCGTAGCTCGTGTCCGTCTGTGCGTAGCTGATATTCCCAAGAGGCCTGTCCAAAACTTCACCACTCTTCATCACTGTAGTGTACTGAGGCCACTCCGTGCCGCAACCCAGGATAACATCGCACGCAGACACGAACACGGTCCTCAAATCTAAAAAATCAAAAGCGTAGCCTGCGACCGTCGTCACGACTTGTTGCTGGGAGTTTTCCGCTGGAACGGTGTGCGTGATCATTGTCGGTGGCCCAGTGAAAGCCATGCCCTCTGTCTCTCGAAGAAGAATCTGAATGGCCAAGTCTGACTTCGAGTCCGAGCAAAGCGCCAAGTAGTCTCGCCGACGTGAGTAAGTCGTTCGTCCCAGTCGCGTGTATGTATGCATCAAAGTGCTCATGTTCAGCGTGGCATTCGTAACAGCCGAACCGAGCACAAACCCCTGAATCGAAGCGAAGAACTGGCGCTGCCTCACCAACGCAACACGGAGCTGCTCGTTGACTTTTTCAGCCTGGCGACGTTTGTGTCGCTGGGCCATCATGAACTCTTCAGCTTCTGCCACAGCTCCGTCCGGTCGCAATAGTTGATGCTTGGAGCGCAGCACGTGAAGCTGCTTTGTGAGGTCACCAACCTCCCGCTTCAGCTCCAGCATCTCGTGTTTCTTGCGGTATCGGTGGCGCTTTGCGCTCACCGCCACCTGAGCTCTCCTCTTGGCCTTGCGTTCCATTGTTTTGTCTAGTTCAGCCACAGGAGCGAAATATGGAGACTCTGACGATGCGCCTGCGTCGTCGCTGCTGCTTATTACATCCGTGCTCGCCGTCGTGACCGCTAAATAGTTCGGCTGGAGACCAATGTCGTCCGCGAGCTTGGGCGTTCCGTCCTCCTGGAACAATAAATCGGACAGCAAGTTCATGTCAAAGTCGGCACCGATCGATCCGTCTCCGTTATCCGCCATGTCGCCCTTCTAGCAGCTTGGAAAGTGATTGTCGAGTACAGTGCAAGAGCGGAATAGCATTGCGTCGACAGTTTTGGTCATCGTAATCCACCTCACAATCTGATGATGGCCTCTCCAACCAGAAACACGACGGGACCCTATTTGCGATGAGTAAGAAATTGATGACCACAGCAGAGTCGAGTACGCAGAAATTACTGAAGTATAGAGGATGGCAATACCGCAGGAAACGTACGAACCAAAGTGGCGAGTAGTGTATTTACTGCGCGGCAGCATTGTTTTTGATGGTCTCGTACACGAGCGACCCGCAGATCTGAGCGCAGAGCTGACGCGACTTGGAAAATTGCTCCAACGTTGGGGTCAGATCCGAGGATTCCACCAGGTGCACCTTGGTGCAGATGTTGCGGCACACGATGCGCTCAACGCCGTCAATGCAGATTTCCGGTCGCACCAGCACTCTACGGAGCAAAACACACATGAAAAAATTAGATTCCTTCGAACAGCCAAGTTGAGAGCAGACCACTCACGCTCCGATAGTGCAGCGCACGGCCGTCGTCTCTGCTTGCAGAGGGTTGACGTCATCGGCATCAATATAATCCCATAGGAAGATGCCACAGTCGTCTGCCATGCGGTAGTACGAGATCGCTCGACTCTCGACGGAGACATGGTCGCCGGTGGTGTCGCTTTCATATATGTAGTGGGACAGTCCATAGCGGATATTGAGCTTCGTCGGTGGTAGGTCCACTGCTTTCAATGAGGAGGTCACAAGCGAGTAGTTCGGCCATACGGCGGCACAGTTCATGACTGCACTGCATGTGGCCTTGAACGTTTTCCAGGTATTCCTTGTTTCCAGCGCATAGACCGCCACTGTGGTCATCCCAAAGCCGTCGCGTCCTAGATCGATCTGCCGGCACGAAATGTGAGGTGTTGTGAAGGGCTTCACCGCACCGGTCTCCTCCATGATGATCTGCTTGGCCAAATCTAACTTCACATCTGTGCATACTCGCTCCAAGTTACGGATGCGGGACTGCTCATCCTCCACCAAACGCGTGGGCGTGTGCAAAAAGTAGCGCATATTCAGCTCAATGCTGCAAGGCATCGACTCGGAGAACATCGACCGGACATTGCGGACGAAGCCGCTCTGTACGAACAGCGCTTGCCGCAGCTGATCGTTCGTTAGCTCAGTCTGGCGTCGCTTGTGGCGCTGCGCGATTGCCCTCTCTTCCCACGCCGCCACGGCGCAGTTTGCACGCATCTGCTTGTGCTTGAATCGCAACATTTCCAACTGCTTCTCTAAGAAGGTCGCCTCCGTCTTCAGAGTCATCATCTCGGTCTAACGATGAATACACATAAAACCACAGATTAGTGAATAGCCCACAACACCAAACGAAACCTTTCCAGCGCACCTTCTTCCGACATCGGAGCCGCCGGGCACTACTGGCGACCTGTGCTCTCCGCCGCGCCTTCCGATCAACCAGCCTCGTTTCCTGCTCTGGCTCTGCTTCTACCATGTCCAACGATGAAGAGGAAGAGGTGGAGGACAGCGACTTCTTGGCACGCTTCGGCCTTCCTCTCCCCGTCGGCTCCTCCGTGCTACTGCTCGTGTCGGCAGCGTCACTGGTGCTACTTTCTGTCATCGGTGACGAGTCCCCCGACTCATTGCTCGTCAGCATCTCCACCTCTGAGCTGTACTCCGATTGCAACAGTTCCGACAGGAAGTCCATGTCCAAGTCGTCCATCTGACCGCCTGCTCCGCCCTCTTCACGGTGCACCACAACGCCAGAGGCGTTCAGCTTTAGTGGTTCGTCCTCTAAGGTGCCAGTCTGCAGCTCCATCTCCCCAGGGACCAGGAGATCTGCACACACAACCAATGAGAACGAAGAGAAAGCAGCAAAAAGAGGTCACAGAAGCGGCATTTACGCACCGACATCGAGCTCTTCGAGCCCCAAAGAAGCAGAAAACTCGAGGCCACTTGATACGCCGCTGTGTTCGTCATCACGGACGTCCTGGTCCAGCGGCGGGCGTCGACTCATCACTCCGTTGTCAACCGCCTTCGTCTCCTATGACGCAAAATCGAAAATGATGAGAAAAAAAAAGCAATAGGTACACCTGTGGTACACATGATTAGCGAATCGCGAGGCAAAAAGGCAACTTGTAAGCGCTGACGGTATCCACAATGGCATCGTAGTATCGCTCTAACGTTAAACTTCTCTGGCCCACTCCAATGACATTAAGCTGTCGCGTGTCACCAAAACCATTGCCACCAACGGTAGGATACCGATGTCAGTGCCTGTGTTGAACGAAGCTGTGGCGCATGGTTACAAACAACTATACAATTAAACAGTATGATCGTTAATTCGCAGCTTAATTTTTACAGACTTTGATTGGTCAAATTTGCGATAACAGCCACGGATTCCGCAATAAACCTCACTGTCTTCTCTTTCAATTTGTAGCCATTGCGAGTCTTCAGCGTCCAGTCAGCCCTTCCCTAATGCGTTGCCTCTCCGCCCTTACCGCTAAAAATTGACTGAGCTGCGAAAAAAACCTTTAGGGTGTCGTGAAGTGCTGACTTTGACTGACCTGAATTGAACGCTAGCGAGCTATAAAAATATCCTGGTGTGCGCTACGTCGAGGGATTCACGGAGAGGTACTGGGCTCTTACGTGGCCAATTGCAACGCAAACGCAAGGCGGCGTCAACTCCAGACTCGGAGGAAAGTGAGGGGCAAGTGGACGGTCGAGAAGAGAGACGACGAATGCTCGGCACAAAGAACGCTCGGTTGTATCGCTCTCGTAAGAAGGTAAGGCGCTCTCAGCAGTTCTCGGAAAATAAAATATCATATGCAATTGCCTAACAGTAAAAAC
>AUWJ02005372.1:0-12858 GCA_000468175.2 Phytophthora cryptogea
TACTAAGCAACGCTGGCTGTGTCAAGCCTTCGTTCGAGGAAAACGGTCCTCCTAATTGTTTCGTTTGGGAAGCTGCTAGTGGATCCTGTAAGTTTTTGCACTCGTTCATGCTTCACTTTACGAAGCTTGTGGATGCAAACGATGAGTTTAAGAAGCGAGGACTGGTGCCTCTTGTTGTAGCTACGGATTTGAGTGAGCAAGTGTTGAGTTCACGTCGACAAATGGAATGCTTTCAACAATTTATCAAGTGCGGATTGTTAGATTTTGCTCTCTTCGACACGCACGACTTCGTTCACGGGACTTCCACCAAGAGAAAAACGTTAGAGCTGACTCACGCTCAACGTCGATGGTGTGTTGGAAGTGATGGCCCAGTCGCACTGATGGGTAATTATTTTTTGGACTCGCTACGTGCTGACATTTTCACGGTAGCTATCCAGAAAGCAAATGCTGGAGTTGATGAAATTGTTGATGGTAACTTTCCTGAGCGTGTAGTGCTACAAGAGGCACTTCTCGATAGAGAAACTACCAGTATTGCAGACATGGATGTAAGTCTTCGGCCAATTGTAGATCCAAGGACACAAGCTGCGTATGATAATAGCAGATTGAACGAGACATTAGCTCAAGTTCTAGACCAATTCCGATCGGATGCTGCTGCGAATGTATCACCAAGTGGTTTGGTCCTCTTCCCAGTCGAGGCGTTTGAGTTCTTGTTGACGCTAGTCGATAAACATGAAGACTCCGAAGCTTACCCTATCGCCATTTTGTCGGGCGATGCACGATTCTCTTTCCGAGACGCCATTTCCAGTGCATTCATCACTACAAACACTACTGAAGACAATGGAGAGAAGTCTGAGAAAGTGAGTCTGGAGCTACCGCAGTTGTCTCCTCATCCGGACTGCTTCTGTCTACCCGTAGACTTTGAAATCTTCAAAATGTTTTTTCAGAACCTCAACAACAGCGCAGCAGACATCTCAGCCAACGCGCAGGTAATTTCTGCACCAGCTAGCGATACATTTGATGTCTTTTTCGCGACGGTCGAACCTCGGACAAAGAAATTAGCAAGATGCAAGGCTGCCCCAACGAATAGTACGAATTCACTACACACCAGCTTCAAACAGCAATTCGCACGATTCACACCAGGAGATTGCGACTTGTTGTGGGGTATGATGAGCTTTGACGACGGAGCACGTTGCTTCTCTACGGATTCGCTAATGGCACTTTTGGCACAAACTGGTTGGGACTTCGACCTTTTTGTTGTCTTGCACTGGGAATTACTAAACCGCTTGCGGTTGCAGGAAGTTGATACCAAGACGGAAAACTACCAGCAGCTTCTCATTCAAGCAGGAACCAAATCATGGCGAACATTTTACCACATGGAGCAGCAGAGTGAGACGGATGTGACCACCCGAGGAATTCGTCTACAACTTGCACGCTGGTTTTATGGTAAGACAAACCAATGTCGTTCTTGAACGAACTCGCACTCACTTTTTTCATTTTTCAGAGCTGGAAGCCTATGATAGTGTGTTTGAAGTGTTGACGCCCTGGAGAGATGAGGCTTACAAAGACTTTGGCTCGGCTGACGTGGGTGTCTTTTATCTTCTTGGGGTAAGTTCTGGTTCCATTGTAGATCTTTGTTGTTACGATGTCCTCATGTTTGTTGGTTTGCGGTTGTAGCTGACAAGTTTGAGAATGGACGAGTACTGGACGGCGCTTTCGTTCTTCCGCCTTTGTGTTCGCTTAGCCCCTACGAAACTTAAATTTCAACGTCAAGTGGCACGCACATTGCTCGCTCTGCAAACGTTGAGGTCTTCGTCAAACAGCTCGAACGAATCCGATGGAAATTAACATGAACTCGACATCTCAACTATGCTTCTCTATGAATCGGTTTAGTTAGTATTATTTGCACACATGGACAGATGACATCTACACGTAAGGGGTTCGACATTTACAGTACTCGCCTTCTTATCCCATCATTTGAGGCTCAATTTCTTGGTGTGGTAGTCCTGGACGACCTTGGCACACGACTTCGCTCCCTCCACCACTACAATAAGATGTTGACTTGGTTGAGCTTCGTGGTTTGAGTCGCATGCGGCCGCTTCTTGGTCCTACACGTTCACAAAACAAAATCAGTCACGAACTCACCAGCGGAATCATCGATCTCTGGCGCGCAATACCTTAAAGTGAAAGATGAGCGAGTTCTCGAGGTCGTCCCGTTCGGTCACCTGTGTAAGTGATATCAACGGCTTCCACTCTTCAACCAAAGCGAACCCTTCGCGCGAAGCTGCCATCGCATTTAACACGATGAGCATTGAAGGCGTAATGACCAGCTCGCGCTCTCCTAGTCGGCTCAGTTGTCGCTCCGAATCTTCGTCCTGCTCTTCAAACTTGATGGCGCGGTAGAATCGGAAGTCTTTGTGTGCATCGCTGGACGAGGACTTCCAGTTCGCTAAGTTTACATGCCGTGACGAAGGTAGTTGTAGTTCACATTCGCTTTTTTGGCAGTCTTCGTCTTGTTGTGCCTTGTCGTTGTCGTCCTCCTTGTTACTCACTGACGATTCATCCGGTTGGGTCTCAATTTGAGGAGTGCTGGAGGAATTAGAACGCCGTCTCAGTCGAGAAGCCACCGCGACCGCTTTATCGAGAATCGTGCTTCCTGTTCGCATCGGTGCACTTAATGGCGCCGGCACAGTTGATGCTTTCGAATGGTGCTTCTCTCCGGTGCTGCCCGCAGACTGTGCAGACGATGATTCTCCATCGTCGTCACTAGACGAGCTGATCATCGAGGATTTACCAACACTAAGAGTACGACAACTCTCGCTTGATTCACTGTAAGGACTCCACTTGTTGTCCTCCGTGCCGCTGCGGATACGGAACAGGTAGGGTGTGTTCGGTTGCAAACCGGTGACGGAGTATTTCAGTGTTTCGGCGCTAATGTCCGGCTTTACTGTCCACCACATCGCAGCCAAACGATCCTTCACGTACTGGATCTGATACTTGGTTACGCCCGTATCATTCACTGGATCCCATGTCACGATAACCTCTGAGCTTGACGAAGGGAACACCTGTAAAATATGAGGCGCTACCGAAGATTGCGACGAAGCCGTTGAACTGTTAGTAGCACTGCTGCTGCTGCTTGCAGCAGTCGAAGTCATAGAACTGATCGACGCCGCGCTATTGGAGTTGAGATTTTCACTGATACCTCCGCCAGGTGGTGTAATTCCACGAGAACTGAGGAAAGCTTGAACCATGGACTTAGCCTGCTCCTGCAGTGAAGGACCAATTTCTTCGACCGCAGATTCAGGCAGTCGCTCAAGGACAACATCGCCAGCTGGAGTATTTTCAAAAGCCCAGATACCATCGACATCATCGTCCGCCACTCTTTGCCCGTTATGAAGCAGCATGAGCTCGCCATCGTTGCTTTCGTACTCTCTGTGTACATCCGCGTTATCATCAATACTGCCGAACGCAAGACGAACGAACACTTGGTTTGTACCTGGACACACAAGCCGTTCTGACCCTCTGATCACCAAACCTCTCTCCAGTATAATGTCTAGTTTTTCGGCATAGAAATCGGGGCGGCGGCGTGCGCGCAGTGCCAGAAGTACACGATAAAAGAACTGGCCTCGCTCAACATATTCAGGGCAGACACCGGGGAGAAATATTGCTGATGCTCCATTTTCATGATCCACAGACGTCGGTGTCACGGTACCTGAAGTGGGGGTTGTTGAACTGGTTGTCCGATCATCTAGCGTTTTCATCGTGCTGCTAGACAGGCTGTAGGGACCCCAGCGCTGGCCATCGCCACAGCGCACACGAAAAACAAGTGCCTCGCCTGGATCAAGTCCAACCATGGTGCCATTCGTCTGGTCTGTCACGCCTGTTGTATCCACCTCGGCTGTCGTTCCCTCTTGTTTCATTGTGATTGGAAGCCAAGGGTTGAATTCATCACCAGACTGCTTCGCGAACTGAAGTTGGTAACGTGCCACTGTTGCGGGTACCGCTTTAGCAGGCAGTTTATCCCAAGTGATGCAGATAGAGTGCCGTGTCGCGCTTACCAAAGTTGGAGCCAATGGTGGGACTGCAATGGCATCGGCCACAGATGCATCTTTCTCTTTTTGAACATTGGGAGGGGTAAGAAATCGTAGCACCACTGGGCGACTAGCTTGAATTATGTGTTCGATCACAGTGAGAAATGGAACATCCTCCAAGCTCTGGTCGTTTATCGAAACAAGTAAGTCTCCGGTATTGATCAACCCAGTCGCAGATGCCTGGCTGTCTGGAACCACACTGTCAACAACGGCTTGATATTTCTTGGACGTACGAGACTTCTGGAACAGAATTCCGATAGGGCCTTCTTGGAGCTCGACATCAGTGGTTTTCTCGTTGATCTCTGCCTGATCTTCGCCTTTGCTCACATTCACTTCAACCCACCCCTCTTCACCAGCAACGTGTCGCTCTTCAGCAATGTCATTTGTTTCGGCCGACGCATTGCTGTTACTTCGGGCAGTTGAGCTCGATGTTGATGATACTGCATCTTTTGCAGCTGCCTTCAAGAGCATCAGGCGTTGGGATAACGTTGATACAGCAGAACTTGTAGTCATCTTGGTCTTCGATTTCGTCTTTTTCATCACTTCCTTCATTTCGTTTAAAGCTCCGCTACTCGGAGCTGAGGAAGTGGGCGTCGCAGTTGCCGTGGTGGTAGCAGAACGGTTATTGCTCATATCAGACATCTCCGTGCGTATGCTGACACTGACGTCGGTCGCAAAATCATCTTGTGAGGTTGCGCGTGATCGACTTAGCCCAATCTTAGCAAACAGGTTGAATCCCCCAGACGATGATGAGCTACCAGTCGATTCAGGGGGGGTCTCCTGATCATCGTTTGGTAATGGCAGCGGTGACGACACAAGAAGCTGCTCTTGAGCAAACGCATCCATGCTTCGAATATTTTTCTCCAGCTCGTCAAACCCTCCGTCTAGTCGGCTTACATACTTAAACCCCTTCTGCAAGAACATGAGCACGAGTCGTGTCACTGATACGTGCTCTGCGTGTACCTTCGCTGCCCCGCTACTTCCAATTTCGCTCGCTAGAGCGCCAGGCTCTCCAGGACTCTGTTTGCGAGACAACGTCACGGGCTCAGTTAATGATGATGGCACCTCACCGACAATGTCCGCTGCTACCGTAACTTCAATAGCTTTCTGAGCTTGGTCCTGGGTCGGGTGGTGTTGGGACTTGTCGTTCGAAATTACTCTTGCCAAGCGTACAATGGTATTCAAAGCAGCATTGTTGGATAAAGAGCGCACGAGCTCAGGTGGGGCTATATCGACAGAGGGTCCAACAAAACAAAAGTGGCATCCTTTCATGTGCGAGAAACCCTTCATTAGCCCATCCAGCGCGTCCGGTCGTCCCATAACGCTCGGATCAATGTGGTGCGAGAGGCTTAAATGTGATTTGTGGTACTCCTCCGCTGGTCGGCAATCCAGAACGATAAACTTCAGCACCGCCTCATCGTCACCATCGTCAGTTCCTGAAGGATATAATAATGGCGCTTGGTCATCACTGGGTGAATGGAGCGGGTTTAGCGAATTTCGTAGCTCTTCCTGCACAGCCGGCGCAGCGGGAGCCAACACTGGCGAACGCTTTTGCTTCGCTGACGTCGCCAGTCGATCCAGCAAATTGCGCACCAGCTCCTCTGGATAAACTTGCAGGCTTGAACACGCATACAACTGGTCCAAGAACGGAACCATCGCATCTGTAAGCCCGCCGTAGCAGACCGAATACAAAGCGCGCTTGAACGAGCGCGGGGTGCTTTCCGAGATCGCCAGTGCGCTCGTACAAACTTGTTCCAGCTCCTCCCTCGTCGGGAACGTCAGCGAGCTCAGCACCTGTGGCAGCATGGCAATATCCGCCTCCATGATCTGCTCACGGTTCGCCGCGACGAGTGCATAGGCCACAAAGTGCAGCAAGTACGGGTCTTCTTCCAGCAGGAAAAAGTCCCACAAGTAAAACACAAATTCAGGTGGCAGCGAGCGTGCAAACAGCGTCATGAACCACGGCGTCACGTACAGCTCCGGGGTCATGTCATGTTGGTCCAAAAAGTGACACAACTCTGGGTCGTGATACAGCATCAGCAGCCTGTACAATTGAAAGGAACACTGCAGTGACCGGAACTCCTTGTCCACGAAGACATGGGGCAGGAACCTGTCGATCAGCGCGTAGAAGCACTGGAACACAACTCCCTCCGCAAGAAAAACTTTGTCTTCACAACCGTCTCGCTGCTCTGTCAGCAGCAGAAAGGGAGCCAGCACCTCGTTCATGCCCTGTTTGTACCGGATGCTGCGGCATTTGCAGTAGTACGTGAGCAATTTCACCACGAGCTCCACCGTCTCCGGCTGCTGGAAGCGCGGCTCATTGCCCCGCGTGCGTGCGGCGTCTGCAGCGATGACGCGCTGGTTGTCCAGATCTTCTTCCACCTGTAGGATGCTCTGGTCCAAGTACAGGCGTTCGCTTCGAGCGACGCCCAGGAGCTCCTTCCACACTTGAGAACGTAATTCCGACGGCACGCCGCCCAGAGAGCGACACGTGACCCCCAGGACGAAGTGGTCGGGCCGTCGTTTGCCCATTTCGCGCGCTAATTGGGCGTACAGTTGGTCGCGAGTGCTGAGTTTGGTGGCACGAGTCTTGGACGCACATATCTCGGCTTCTAGAGGGAGGACGGAGCTGCTGCTTGTGGGAGCGGATGCGCCTGTGTCTTGGGGAGATGTGGAGCGAGTGCCGGTCCCTGGAACGCCCTCGTCGTCGCTGGAGACGTCCATGAGCGAGGCGCCTGCTGGGCTCGGAGCGGTTTTCGGACTGCCTCTACCAAAACTGATCTGGACAGATGATACCGGACAGAAGCGGGTTTAGAAGTGTCTATGGCAGTATTAGGAGGTATTCGGAAGAGTGACGGGTATAGTTAACTGCAACTTGGACATGGCTGCATGGTTGATCTACTTGGCATATACGTGCACGGTGCCGTCTGCGAGCGTCAGTTGTCCTTGACCGTTCAGTGCGACGTGGTTGTTCTCCCATTGACCCACGAAGCTCTCGCCGTTTGAGAAGAAACCCGAGCCTGCGCCGTGACGTTTTCCATTCACCCACATACCGTCGTACAAGTCTCCACTTGCGTACTTGCAGAGGCCGCGGCCGTGTGGACGTCCGCCAATACACTCGCCGGTGAATTTGCTGCCGTCTGGGAACGTGATGGTCCACTCACCGTCCACAGGCTCATCGCGACACCATTGACCTTCTTTGACGACGCCTGAGCTCCCGATCGTGAACACGCCGGCGCCTTCACGGCATCCACGACGCCATTGACCTACGTACTGATCACCTTGAGGCGACGTGAAAGTTCCTTCGCCGTCTTGCAGATCGTCCTCCCATTGTCCCGAGTATCGAGACCCATCACTAAACACTGCATCACCCAAGCCTTCACGGCACCCGTCACGCCACTCGCCAGAGTATTGCTCAGTCTGGCGCTGATCCGTTAAGCCGGACTGCTGCTCTGAAATCGGGGAGGTCAGCTTACCGACTCCGTTCTTCTTACCATGAACGAACTCACCCTCGTAAATGTTGCCTTCGGCGTCCGTGTACTTGCCGGTTCCGTGAAAGGCGTTCGCTCGCCAATGTCCACTGTACGTTTCGCGGCCGCCACTGATCACGCAGTGGCCATAGCCACAGCGCTCGTCGTTCTCCCAAGTGCCATCATAAATGAAGTCTTTGGAACCAGATGTGAGCACACCGCTGCCGTGACGAACGTTTCGTGCCCACTGACCCTCATAGGTGCTACCAGTGGCCCGCTCGGTGAATATTCCAAAACCATTACGGTAGCCCTCTTGAAACTCTCCTTCGTACACATCGCCATTCTGATAAACATGTCGGTGCGTACCACTCATCGGATGCGAACGCACTTCTCCGTCTTGTTCGTCTTCTGCTACTGATGCAGACCGCTTTGGCGTCGACGGAGGGGTGTTTGATGAAAGTGATACATCCACAAAACGGGAAGCAGATTTTACGAAAACACTGTGTTGCCACTCTCCCTCGAGAATGGTGCCGTCCGGGTTGACACATATACCACGTCCTTCTCGCAGACCATCAACCCAATCTCCAGTATATGCGGCTCCGTTCGCGAATTTGCACGTTCCTTTTCCCCATGGTTTGCCACGACGACATGCGCCCGAATACTTGTCCCCGTTTGAGAATGTTATCAGCCACTCTCCATCGCTGACTTCAACACCACGCTTCCAGGCTCCCTCGCGCGTTGTTCTTGAGGCGCTAGAAAAATAGATGCCTTGACCGTGACGCAAACCTTGCCACCACTGCCCTTCGTATCGATCTCCCGATGCAAGAATGAGCACGCCATTTCCATGCCGTCGGCCTCCCTTGAAAGTACCCGAGTACTCGGATCCATCTGCGAAATGGCAGGAGCCAGTCCCATGAAACTTTCCATCAAGCCACTCGCCAACATACTGCACCACACCTCCCATTTCCCCAGGCCCAGTCTTCATCGGTTTTGCAACTGTTAATTTACCGGCACCATACCTTACTCCGTCTCGCCATTCTCCGTCGTACACATCTCCATCGCTACTCACGTAAACACCTCGCCCATGGAAACGATTAGCACGCCATTTACCCGTATAGCTTTCTCCACCACCAGTGCCGCCTCCTCCTCGTCGTGTACTATGCCCATGGCCACAACGCATGTCGTGTACCCATTCACCGTCATAAATGTATCCCCCACTTGCTTTTGAAGTTAGGATTCCCTTCCCGTGGCGTTCATCATCAAGCCAAGAACCATCATACTGATTGCCTGTTGCACGCTCCAAATAAATACCATATCCCTCGCGTCTGCCGTCAACAAAATCACCTTCATACGCATCGCCGTTTGGGTAAGTGTAGGTGGCGTGCCCTTCAATAGGTGGTGGTCTCTTTCGTTGAGGTGCGCTGTTTGAATCACTTCTCGTAAGCCTGCGTTGGTGCAGTTCTTGCTCCAACCATTTTGCGTAATTGTTTGTAGCCTGCCACGAAAGTGTCCAGCTCCAGCCATAGTCTGCGCAAAACGCAGAGCGGGGATTGGGAGGTTCGTCCTCCTCCACATGAACTAAGCTGCCGAACACGGGAGCAGTAATTTCTTCCAGCATCGAGCGGAATGAGACTGGAAACAAATCTCCTATACCAGTGGTCGCTTCCGTATGCCTCTGGTCTTCATCTTCTTGTTCAGCATGAAGGTTAGCTGAGAGTTCAGCGACCAGTAGCTCTTCGAAATACGAACGACACTGGGCCAAGACCCATTCATTGTCTCGAGTTCGCAGACCTGTTATTCGCATGTGCATTGGAGCTACTGGATCTGTAAATCGTCGTGTGAGCCCATCAGCCAAAGCTAACGTCTTCGTCCCAAATGCAAAAGCCCGTTCACTTGTTGGTGTCGGGTGTGCTGTCACCTCGCCCCCGTCTAAATCCAAAACAAGGTCCAATCTAGCAGCTTCGCTCTTGAGCAGCAGTGGACTGCTCGTTCCTAGCAAGTACCCTCCACTCGTCGCAAAAATATTATTTCCCAGCATCACCGAGCAGCACGGCTGGACCACAAACACCTCATTGCGTTCTTGTAGCAGGGAATGAGCTAGCTGCAGTGGTAGCATCGCCAGTAGCGCAATCACCGCAGCGGATGCCGCACTTGCACTAGCCGAGTAACACACCACTCTGCCTTGAAGCAGCAACGCATGTAATGTCGCCACTACATCACTTCCACCAAGACGTCGAACCATGGCAGCATTAGGCAGCAATCCGTTCACCTGCACCTGCTCGTTCTCCAACGTCTTATAAAAGCGCTCAATCACTTCAAAAGCCTCCTCCCCTCGTTCCTCCTGGAAAAACACCGTCGCAACAGTTCTCAGCTGCGCTCTCAGGCCTCCAAAATCCTTTAGCGACTCGGTCTTATTGGGTCTCAACAGCAGTATTAAGAACCGCTGCTCCTTCCTCTTCTTCGTCGACACTCGTGAGTCAGCAAAGGCGATTCCCACAGCCGTCGTATCGTCCCCATCTCGTGACAAACAAAAGAAAATTCCTCCCTGTTTGGTATCAGTGTCTGCAGCTTGCATCTCCCGACTGAAAATCTCCTCTTCTTCCTCTTCATCTCTTGAATCTTCAGCCAACGTCTCGTCGTCTTCATCTTCCAGTCCAAAACTCAAATCTCCACCATTGACAGCAACTGAGGAAGAAATGGACGTCGCCACTAGACGTCCACAGTCTATCAACTGTTTTTCACTGATGACGGAAGCTTCTGAGTCGAGTGGGGGGCGAGAAAACTCTACGACGTCTAATTCTGCGTCTGTATCAACTGCTTGATCTCCGTTTCCGGCGCTTGGAGTGAGAATCTGCGTCTGAGACTGGGCACAGATACGCACGACAGCAAGACAAAGCACTTGGTGCAGACATGGCGCTGTGCTGCCGCTGCTGGAGCGACGACTGACACGTAGACGAGTGCCATCATGTCCGTGATCTTTGGCCATTTCTGTGGTAATTTTGTGATTTGGTCTGGAAATAGATAAGATGGCTACATATTTTGTGTACTTCAACATGATCGAGATGAAAGGCAACGGAATGCTTTCCTGTTAGTTTTGTCGAGAAAGGCGTCGACAAGGAGCTCTGCATCGCATTGGAGCTTCACAGTTCTTTTGATAGAGTCTTTGACGCGAGAAGGAAGGTGACAATGATGAACGAAGAGGACGGAATGTCCTTTGACATGTTCAACTGCGACAGCGACTTCAGTCGAGACTGCTATGCTTCGATGCACACACCTCCACCACGTTCCATGCCTCGCAGTGACCTTCAACCTCCTCCACCAAGCAACTGGACCGTCCTGTCGTCGTTGCGTCAATCGGCCATCCTAGGCGAGCAGACAGCCAAAATGCCTCTGCAGATCCGTGTACGTGACACCCGAGTGCTGGCTGGAGCTGCTGCGTTTGTGACGGTACTGATGGTTCTTGTCGGGGTGTTCATGAATGGCGTCTCGATTGGCTCTCGCGACTCGGTGGCTTCCGTGAACGAACTCAACGAGTACAACTTTTATACAGGCACGGTAGCGGCCATGCTGGCTAAACCGTTCGAGATGGCCCTCGCACTTTTCGTGCCAGTGCTGAGCCTTGTATTGTCGCCCCGGAACAGCCTGCAAAACGACTCGGTGGCATGGCGGAGCCTGCTCTTCTGCGCCCAAGGCACGCTTGTGGCGCTGCTTACAGGAGCTTTTAGCACTCTGAACGTACAGCAGCTAGATCCGCTTGTGGTGCCAGTGATCATCGCCTCCGACTTGTCATCGTCCTCGACTGCGTCCGCGTCGTTTTCACTGTCAAATGACTTGGCTTTTTCTCTCCGACCCACAGCTGACACGTTGCTGCGTACTGCGATTTTCCCAGTATATGTGAAAGCGACTGAGAGTCTCTGTCAGGGTCGTGGTGGCTGGCCCAATATCGCGACAACTTACGCTTTCTTCGCAAATGACTGGTTGGTAAATCTGCTGCCTGAAGGCCGTAAGGCTTCGTTCACTTTCAGCATAATCCTCAGCGAGGAATCCTCCAGTTCAAGCAGCAGTAGTGAAAACGGCACGGCTTCTGGGGCGTCTTCGGATGGTGCGATGGATGCCAGGCTCAATGCAAGCCTTTCGGGCCTTTCGGGTAACCTCCTTCTGTACGCAGTGTTCTTCTCGCAGACAATGTTGGCATGGGACGGACTCTCATATCTAGAGAATAGCTCGATGGCAAAATTCCAAGACGAGATCAGTTCGTGGCGAGATGCAGAAACCGCTGGTGGCATTAACGAATCCGACTTCAAGCTTGCAGCGAGCACAATGGTGCGGAGGACACTCGATGATCAATCTTCACGACTTGGACTTGGGTTCGATTCAGACGCAGCCTCCATCAGCACTTCGCACGTGTCGTTGTCTTCAGACATTGACTTTGATGCCGTCACGATCGAGATTCCCTTTGACGAGCACGCTATTGCTGACAATAATGGGTCGAAAACTGCGTCCACATCTGCTTCAGCTTCTACATCAAGCTCGGGCCAACCTTTACTTTTCAGTCTCAGCTCCATTACCAACTGCGGTGAGTCGGCGTGCTTGATTCCACCACCAGGGCGTTCCTTCTCGGCGTCAGCTACGCTGGGCGATACGAGCTACACGCAGTGGAACGTTGAGCCCCAGATCCAAGCCTTTGCGGCTTGCCTTTTCGAGGATGGCACAGAATTCATGACGGCGGACTACCTGCATGGCGCTAGCTGCACCGGCCGCTCCACGACGTCGTTCTTGGTCTACAGCTTTGCTCGTCGGGTGGTCGCCGACGACGTGACAGTCGAGTTGTCGAGCTCAAACTCTTCGCGCGACGTCACGGTGGCGAATATGCAACGCTACCACACAATCACACTGGGTAGACTGTCCTGGCGCACGACAGATTTGGCCAAGAAGTTTAACGCCGCTTGCGGTATCAGCGACAATAATGGCAGCACCTGCACGGGGCTCAGCTTCGCACTGGCAAACGGAAATTCTTCGGTATCATCAGCGAGGCACCTTGTTGTTGGGGAGGACCAGCTCCCGACCCAATCTCTTGGCGAGTTCGATGGCTTGTACTCACGATGGACACCGCTAGCGATGGTGACGACGCCCAACGACTTGTCTGGAGATCTGCTGTTCACTCGTAACGTCCGCAGCAATCGAGCCAACACCTGGAAGGAGGACTTCGACGGACTGTGCTCAACGCTTGTGGACGTCTTCGCGACACAAGTTGAGCAGAACCACTGGCACATGAGTTTCGGGCTGCAAGAGTCCTACAC
>AUWJ02005378.1:0-11928 GCA_000468175.2 Phytophthora cryptogea
TTCTGTGCGATGTCTCCAAAGTACGCGACTTCCTGTCGAGAATTGGCGACGTCGTCTCGGGCGCCTCGAAAGCTTTCGGACGTCACTTCCTTTGCTTGTTTCTCCTTGGTGAGTTGCAAAAGGGCAGTGAATTCACGCGTGAATTGGTCCATGACCACATCTTCATCTGAATTTGTGGTGTCAAGTGTCGAGTCTTTCGTGACAATCTTCGCCTGAAAGCAGTTCCGTCCGCCAACGTGTTGCACCACCAGGTTGGTGCGAATGCGTCAGAGCTACAAAGGGCAAACGTATCAGAAAATGATCCGCACGTTGAAGTTCTTGAGTTGCAGCAAGAGGTCCGAATCTGTGTGTCGCACACGAACGCACTATTTAGTGTAGCGTTTGTGTGCGGCCATTGACTGACGTCGCCTCGGCTGCATAGGAGACGTCCGTGATCTGCTGGTCCGGAGCGCGTGCCCCCGCCAGCCTCCTCGCCAACCTCACAGAGCGCCTTGACCACCCGAACGCAGCTGCAGCCTCTTTACCGCCATCCTCCCAACGCCATGACCGCCTTCACGCACGTGCCGCTCGAGTAAGTGTCTCTGGAGCAATGCTTTGTATCAATTATCTGTACTAACAGCAATGCAATCGCCATGACAGACACAAGAAGGTGCCGATGCAGGAGCTGCCGGAAGAAGTGGCCAAGGACTTGGCCATGGTGGTGCCTCGCCAGGAGAACATCGACATTTCTCTGCTGCAGAAGCGCATCCTCGCAGAGGGACGAGCGCTGTGGGACCCTGCCACGCAGAAGGACAATGTGCCCGTGCGTCGTGCTGGCCACGACACGTGGGGCATCGGCAAGGTGGTGTACATCTTCTGTGACGACTACCTCAAGAACGTCTTCACGTTCCCGTGGTTCCACTCGTGGCAGAAGGAGCTCGCCCCCATTTTCGAGCAGATCAACATCCCCACGGACCGGATCGTGCGCTGCATTCTAGCATCCATGCCTCCTGGAGCGGACATCCCCGTGCATCACGACACTGGGTCGTGGGTGCATTTTACGCACCGCATGCACATCCCCGTGTTCACGAGCCCCGACATCGACTTCATGGTGGGCCCCAACGACAACAGCATGCAGCGCTACGAGTTCAAGCAAGGCAACCTCTACGAGCTCAACAACATCAGTCGTCACCGTGTCAAGAACAATTGGGACCAGCACCGCGTGCACATGATCTTCGACTACGTCGACGAGGGCTTCCCACTCAACCGCATGGAGCTCGAGAAGGGCACGGTGGTGTGGCAGACGCGCCGCTCCGTGGACTTGTCGACGGACTATGGCAAGCGCGTGCCGCCGTCTTTCGTCGTCATCGGCTCGCAGAAAGCTGGCACCACGTCGCTGTACGATTACATTTTACAGCACGACCTCGTGTGGCCTGCCAAACGCAAGGAGACGCACTACTTCGACTGGCGCTGGAACAAGGAGCTGCCCGATCCATCCACGCCTGAGGGCGCCAAGAAGCACCTCCGCTACTATGAAGATACGTTCTTGGAGCGGAAGATCTTGTACCGGTTCCCGTCGCTCATGTCGGGCGAAGCTACGCCCAGCTACATGCTCGGCGGCAAGGTGGTGATCGACCGTATGAAGCAGGTGATCCCGCACTGCCGCAAGATTTTGGCCATCATGCGCAACCCCGTGGAGCGAGCGTACTCGCACTATTCGATGACGGCAGACACTGAGGGCTCCGAGGAACAGCTACGAAACCGTGGGCACCACCACCTCAGGGGCCGTAGTTTCGAGCAGCTCATTGATGATGAGATCGAGGAGCTCTCGAAGCTTGGCGTTCACCCGGACATGGACTTTGAAGAGTTCGACGAGAAGGTCATGCGTACGCGTGTTAGCTTCGACCATGGTGCACACTCGTTTGTGGCCCGTGGACTGTACGCGCTGCAGCTCGCAGTCTGGATCGAGGCGTACGGAAAGGAAAACGTGCTGCTGCTCACGTTGGACGAGTTCAAGACCACGGAGAAGCTTCACGTATGTTATTGTTCATGACCTTCTGCTAGTTATGTCGTTGCTAACTCACGTCATTTTGCTGTCTTGCAGGACACCATGGACAAGGTATTTAACTTTCTGGACCTACCGTATCACCGCATCAAGGACACTTCGGCCAAGAACACCCGCAAGTACGACCCGATCAACGATGCTGTCTGCGCAAAGCTGGCTGCCTTTTACGCCCCGTACAATGTGAAGCTTTACGCGATGCTGGGCCGTGACATGGGCTGGTAGAGATGCACCACATGCGTAGCTTCCTAGATTGCATTATATTTCTTACTGCCTATGAGGTCTCTTCAATACTATCTCTGTTTCGGTTTGCTCGTTGAACATGCGGCGCTGGAAGTCCATATCCACCTGCTCACGTTTGCGCTGAGCAAGTCGCTCGGCTTTTTTCACGTGAGTAGCTTGCGCTTTGCACAGGAACACCAACTTTTGCAGCTCCTGCACTCGCTTTCTCAAACTTTCGTTCCCACCACTAACAAGAATTGCTTCGTAGTCACTCCGCCGCTGCTCCACATCCGTTTGAAGCTCAACTAGTTTGTTCTTCTGCTTCTCAATCTTTTGGGTGAGGTAGTCACATATTGCAGTCGAAGAGGAACTTGATGCTCGAGTTGCAGCCAAGCGACGAGGTTCCTCTCCACGTTCATCTCGCAGTATCTGGATAGCGATTTGCAGTTGTGTGAGTTCTTGGTGAGCTTGGTAGCACTTCCATTGCTCTTCTTCTTGTTGTGAAAGTTCCAGAGCTTTTTGCCTCCTCTTCATCTCTTGCAGTGCTCTCTGAGATTGGACTGCGTTCTTCTTGTCCATTTGACGATGAAAGAGTTGCGTTGCGATCGCTAGTTCCCACTTGTTCTGTTGATCGTTCATCTCATTGTCAAGATCAACTTCTTGCTGGTTAAGTGTCTTCAGTTCTTGGCTTAGTTTTTGCTTGTCTGCTTGTAGTCGATCTCGATGCTGCATTAAAAGCTCATATTCCTGCTCCTTGCGGTTCTTCCCAGAGCCATCGCCATCTTCTTGGTCGTTGCTGCTAGAAATTGCCGTCTTTGATGAAAATTTGTTCAAGTTTAATGATTGTCGTCGCGATGCCTTCGTAGTTGAGCTTGCTGACGTGGCGGCGGCCCGAAGTAGACAGTCTCGAACATGTTGATCTTTCTTGTTGAGGATCTCCAAGCGCACTACGCTTTTGTTCAGCGTAACTACTTGCGTTTTAAGCGTCCTGGCCGATTCCTGAAGCTCCATTACTTCCGCTACTATTTGGTTTTGCTGCTGGTACTTGGTCTGAGCTTTTTCCATGAGGAAGTCTAACTCAACTTGCCGCTGCCATCGTTTGTCCTGCGCGTGCACTTTATCGCGATCCATGTAGTCGCAGTTTGTGCTGTCTTTTGGCTCTGCTGCAGCCCAGCTTGAAAACTTTTCAGGGTTGCGAGCACCTTTATCACCACCGAGGATATTGTGCAGTCGTCTGCCGATCGCTTTGTTCTCTGTCTTAACTTGCTGTCCGTACTTCGTCCGATTGATTCCTGCAGACGCTTTGTGGTTATGTCTCCTAGCTCCATGTTGGGGTGGCGTCACCTTTTCCTTTTCTTGAGCTTTAGCTTGTGTGGATTGACGAGTATGTCGAGCATCTTTCCACTCTAATCGCTTGGCAAATGAGCGATTGTCTTTCGCTATCTGCTTCTCAAATCGTCGACGATTGATGCAGCTACTACTCGTTTGAGCTGGTGCTGTTCGTTTTGCACTTCGAGCTTTATCCTGCCGCACACTCGCTCGAGAAGACATTTTTGCGGGCGCTACTCGAGTGTCGAGCCTTGACATGCTGTTCACCGATCGAGGCACTTTTTGCTTCGTCTTGCTTTCGTACGTCGGAGTGAACCGGAACGAGACAATCAAAGCAGGAGCCTCAACTCTATCATCGTCAAATAGGCTTCTCATTGAAGTGTTACCATATCCGAGACGTCTTCCACTGCGAGATCGAAGCTCAAGCATGCGAGTAGTGAATGGAGAAATGGTCAATAAATCCTGCAAGAAACTTCGCAAGGAAATCGTTGCTTGTCCGATATGTTCGTTCGATCCATTACGAGAACTTCCGTCTGATCTTGACGCTGAAAAAACTGTGAAAAGCACGTCTCCAGGCAACTGATGCCATGCAGGTCTCGTGGCAGGTGGCACCACTCGTGGAAGTAGCTCGAGTTGAAATCCGCCATTTGTGCCGCCACTTCTTCTCTGATTGTCACCACCAGAATCATCAAGTGGGTCTTCACTCCACACGGGGTTTGCAGAGCCACCAGCGATGTCGGTGGTTGATAAAGTCTCTTTGCAGCGAAGCATGGCACTAGCGTGTGTTGCATGGCCCGACTCGACGAAAGATACTCGGACAAAAGCATTGGGAGCAAGCGCTCGACTCGTTTGAAGACCGGTGGCTCGTAGCACTTTACCTTCTAAGAGACCTTTGACAGGTACCGGCACTGTTGAAGGCATCGAAGTGGTGGATGGAGTTCTACGTCTACCTGTCGAGTTGGTTGGGGTCTTCCCGAACGTTGGCGGCATTTCTGACTCCGCTACGGACTCCTCTCCATCACTTTCAACAACGTCATCAACCCCACGATCATCTCGCTCTTCGTTCTCTTTATCTTTCGCCGCCGCTTGGTCATCATCCTGTTGATCCACTTCATTCTCCTGCTGATAGTTATCATCACCTTCGACCGGTTCGTCTTCTTGGTAAGTATTCTGCACAACTGGTACGTTTACAACTTCATCGTTGTTAGTTTCTTCAAACTCTTGGTGGCTTTCGTCCTGCTCCATCTCATTGTACTCGTCTTCGTAGTTGCTACCAGGTGACGCTGGGGGCTCCATCATTTGCGGCGCTCGGTCCAATTCTCTCCTCAACACTTCGTAGTTTTCATTGGTCTGAGCTTCCTCTTCACCTTCCACTAGCAACGGAATCCCATGGGGTTCCCACCGTTCATCGCCATCGTCATAGACGACAAAGTAGCCTTGCAGTTCATCATACTCCTGTATCGTGCCCTCGAACCATTCGTCCTCGTCCGACCAGTACACTCGAACACGCTTTCCCACTCGGGTCATCTTCCAACCTCTAAATCCGTTCAAAGACACTCCAAACCTCATCGAAACCACCGTCCGAGCTCCATATAGGCAGCAATGTAGTCAACTAAGAGGACAGGAATGCAATGAACACCATGCTCGGTATTCTTAGCAGGTTCTTGTCCGAGACCATGCTGCCTTATCGGGTACCAAGGTGGTGTTCACGACGGTCTCAACCTCTTCATTGTCAATCACGCCACCAAGCAAGTCAGCACCCTCCACCACCTCCGTCCGCCCAAGTCGCCTAGCAAGCGAGCAAGCCCTTCACCATGGACTTTTCCAAGAGAATGAAAGACTTGATCCTGCCGCCGTCACTTCCAACTATCAAGCCCAGTACTAACTCGAGTACGGCAGCGACCACGACGACGGTGCAGTTGGGTGGGAGTGCCGCTCCGTTGGCCATGAATGTGCTCAACCTGAACGAACACAAGGGTGTGCGTCGTGCTCCCATCAAGGAAGACGCTGTGGAACCGGGCGACTTGGACAGCAGTCAACACGTCCGCGTGCCCAAGAACAACCAGACCCGAGCCATGATCACCAAGGCTCTGAAAGCGCACTACCTCTTCAGCTCGCTTGACCAGGGTGAGATCGACGAAATGATCGACGTCATGGCCATGGTCACGATTCAGGCGGGCGAAGCTGTCATCGCGCAGGGCACGTCGGGCAAGTGCTTCTACGTGCTGGAGAGCGGCAACTGCGACATCGTGATCGACGGCAAACTCGTGGGCACCTACACGAACGGAGACGCCTTCGGAGAGCTGGCACTGCTGTACAATTGTCCACGCGCGGCCACGATCCGCGCCACGACCGGATGCATCCTCTGGACGGTGGAGCGCACCATGTTCCGCAAGATCATGGCCACCACGGCGTCGGCCACGCAACTCGCGCGCGTCAACTTCCTCAAGAACGTCGAGCTCCTGCAGCGTCTGAGCAACAACCAGCTCCAGAAAGTGGCGGCTGCACTCAAGCTGCAGCGGTTCAACGACGGCGAGTACATCATCCGACAGGGTGAAGACGGCCACACCTTCTACATCATCGTCGAGGGCACCGTGCGGTGCACGTCCCGAACCGGAGGTGGCGATGAAGCGGAGAAGGAGCTCATGACCCTGCAACGTGGAAACTACTTCGGTGAGATGGCTCTCGTGCTGAACGAGCCCCGTCAAGCCAACTGCATTGCGGTCGGTGCCGTGGACTGCTACGTCATGGACCGCGCCGAGTTCACCAAGCTGCTCGGTCCGCTGCGGTCTCTGATCGACCGGCAGATGCGCATTCGAGTCCTGCGTAGCGTGCCGCTCTTGTCGTCACTCACCGACGACGAGCTCGACATCCTCGCCCACGCGCTAAATGTCGTGTCGTTCGAGGACAAGAGCACCATTATCAAGGAAGGCGACGCAGCCGACACCTTCTACATGATCTCGGACGGCAAGGTGAGTGTCCGCAAGTCCGGCTTCGAGATCATGCAGCTTCGGTCCGGCGAGTTCTTCGGTGAGCGCGCTCTGCTCGCCAACGAACCGCGTGCTGCAGATTGTGTGGCAATCGGTCGTGTCGAATGCCTCACGCTTCAACGTGCGGCGTTCGAGCAGCTTCTGGGCAAACTCGACCACATCATGCAGCGTGAAATGCAGCGCCAACAACTCGTCCAGCAATCGGTCCTTGGTGGCCGAAGTGATACCCGGACAGGAACTGCAACGCCGACACCGACACCCGTCAAGAAGATCCTCTACAAGGACTTGGAGAGGATCCGCACCATCGGCACGGGCACCTTCGGCCGAGTGATCATTGTCCGTCACCGCCCCACGAACCAGGCGTTCGCAATCAAGTGCATGTCCAAAGCGCTGATTGTCGAGACCCACCAGCAGAAGAACGTCATGTACGAGAAGGGCATCATCGCCGAGTGCGATCATCCATTCATTCTCAAGCTGCACGAGACGTACCAGGACGCCAACCAGCTCTACATGCTGTTCGAGCTCGTGCAAGGCGGTGAGCTTTGGAGTCTCCTGTACGAAAAAGCCTTCAAGGTCGCGAAAGGTGTCTGCGGCGCCTTCGACATCTCGGCGGCGAGGTTCTACACTGCGAACGTTGTCGAGGCACTCCGTTATCTGCAGAAGATGACGGTCGCTTATCGTGACTTGAAGCCCGAGAACCTCGTGATTGACAGCGCCGGCTACCTCAAGATGGTCGACTTTGGGTTCGCCAAACACGTGCCGTACTACCGCAGTGGTGCGCTGTACGAACGCTCCTTCACTCTTTGCGGCACGCCGGAATATCTCGCTCCGGAGCTCGTGCTGAACAAAGGTCATGGTAAAGCTGTGGACCACTGGGCGCTTGGTTGCTTGCTCTACGAACTCATTGCCGGCCGCACTCCGTTCCAACACAATGACCAGAACAAGATTTTCGAGAAGATCCTCCAAGGCCGTGCCATGGTCAAGTTCCCACCCAAGTTTGACCCGGATGCCAAGGACTTGGTGATGAAGTTGCTCGAGACGAACCCGGCACTTCGTATCGGGTCACTGGCCGGCGGCATGCAAGATGTGGTGAACCACCCGTTCTTCACGAATGCAAAGTTCGACTGGGCTGCTATGGTCAAGAAGACCATGAAGTCTCCGTACACACCTGCGATCAAGGATGCGTTTGATGCCGGCAACTTCGACGCCTACCCGGAAGACACCAAGATTCGTCCGTTCACGGGCAGCGACACGTTTGAAGGCTTTTAAACTGCGACTTGGCATCAAACCTGCTCTCACAACAAACGAAAGAGCTTAGACAATTCATAATCTATTTGGCACCACGCTGTAACAATATACCTAGAGCTCACTTACCTTAAAGCTTCAATTGTCGTCTTCGAAGCGCTTGCTTTCGTTTGAGAAACTCACGATATTCTTTGGGGTAGATTTTGTCACGATACCCAGTCATCTCGAATGGTGACTTGCCTTCTTTGTTCTCGATTTCCTGGAAAACGCATCAATAATGAGGTCGGAAATGTGTTTTCGAAAGCGTGTTGTACTTACAGCATCGTCGATTTGATCTTCCAACAACGTTGAGACTTGAGCCTAGACAACAAACTCTGTCAGTTCCTACAAATGGAATAATACCCTTACTTGAAGCAAGTTCGTCCTCGTACCTGGCAAAAAGCGTAGCTGTAATGTAAAGCGGTGTTCCCGTTTACATCAGCGAGTGATAGATCAACTGCATTAGCCACGCGATCAAGGAGTGTCTCCATGAAAATACTGTCCATGAGGCAAGCTGCAAGCATGAGTGGAGTGATACCCCACTTGTCTCCAGCGCCTAGATTGGCGCCAGCCTGAAGCAGCAGAATCGCAATTTGAAGATACCGACTTGGCGCTGTTCGGTGCAGCTCCAACGCCTTTGCCTTCTTGATATTTTCTTCACGTGATGACGCACGGCCAGTTAAAGTCTCTGGGAAGCGCAATGCGTCAGCGTATCCTACAATCTAGGAGAGAAACGACAAACACATTAGCTGACTGCGTTTCAAAGCCCACGATGTTCGCATCTCATTACCGCTATATGAAGTGGAGTTCTCTCTGTTTGGGCAGTTTTCACCTTCACCGACAGAGATTTAACCCGTTGAGCAGCTTGGGAGCTTTGTTTTGAGCGAGTTAGTAGCAAACGCCGCACTTGATCAACGTTGCCGCTGTAACACTCTGTCCACAAGTTCTGTTTGGTACCGCGTTGCGTGAGTTCAACAATCATCCTCCTTCCTACGTTGAAATTCAAGACGCTTACCACTAATATGTGTCGAACGCTGTCATTCTTGGCAACGTCGAGAGGCTTTCTTCCTTGTTTATCCGATGCATTTATCCACAACCGGGAGTCTGCATCCCAGGACTGCAGAAATGGCAAAATGTTGACATTTCCTTGGATTGCTGTGCACACAAGAAACGATCTCAGTGAGCATTAAAGTTGCCCAACAGTAAAGTTTCTTATCAAACCTGCAAAGTGAAGTGCACTCCATTTGTTTTCTCCCGTTGCGGTTGGATCACACCCAGCGTGCAACAGGAAGCTCACCACACCGAGATGGTTACCCCGGCAAGCCAGTAGCAACGGAGTAGCTCCACTTGCATCTTTAAGATTCAAGTCAGCCTTAAATTCGTGGAGGTAGGCGACAAAAGCCACCCGATTGTCTGATTCGCTTGACTCTGTTGACTGGGTGTTGTCTCCATTTTGCAGCATCTTGCTCTTTCGGGATCGAGCAGCAACGTGAAGCGGAGATCTGCCTTGCAATGACCGAGCATTGATATCAACAGAATTTGGGTTTTCCAGGAGAAACCGCGCGATGATCAAGTGATTGGGAGTTGCCCCATCCGCGCAATACTGTTCACCATAAATTGTAGTTAGACACAATGCCGCTACTCTTAGCGAAAGTCAACGTACATGTAACGGGGTCCATTGATTAGCATCTCGGGCATTTGGATCGGCTCCTTCCTCCAAAAGAAGCTCCACCGCACGGATATTCCCAAACAGGGCAGCGCGGTGCAGCGGAAACTGATGTAAACGTCCGGCACTATCGTCTGTTATCCGCTGTAACTTGGCCAGCACAAACGTACTCACACCGAGGTCACAATTATCACCAGCAGCATCTATCGACGTTGGGAGATGGTAGTTCTGAATGTCAATCGCTTCGAGCTGGCGCAAAATGACGTTTTCCATGACTCGAGAGACGTTGAAGGACAGCAACAAGTCGACGTCCGCTTGGTTCAATTTGACGCCCATCTGGAAATGCCACTTGACTTGCTTTAAATTCCCGCTCTCGGCTGCGTAATGGAGCGCCATCTTCTTGAAGCGATCTTATCAACAGTGCTTAGTGCAGTTCGATTGAACCATGAAGAAGAAAGGAAGCACTACCTCTCGAAGACAAAACTGTGGACTGAGACCGAATGACGCTGCAAAATTCGTAGTCGTCCTCTAAAGAAATTGGACCTGTAGTTGTTGCAAGCTGTTCAAACCAGAGTGAATCGACTCGTGCGGGCAAGGTTCTAACTTCTGAACGTACATAATGAAAGAGAGAACGACCGTTTTCGTCCATGCTGCTGCAAATGCTTGTCCAGTCTGCGCACTTTTGCTTCGTCGTCTCTCGCTGCAGCTCTTTGAGTCGCGGAGGCATCCATCCATTTACGTTTTTCTGGCCTTCGTCCATCCACCTAGCAGAACGCAACATGAACAGCTCATTAGTGCAGTCTTTTTAAACTGGCAATCTACCACCATACGCGTTCAAATGCTGCTTCTTCTGCATCAATGCCTGCACTTCAGTGTCAAACTGTGTATCCCGAAACGTGTTGACGTGCTGAAGAATTAACTCCTGCGTCGGCTTGTGCTTTATCAGCGCTGCGTAATGATAAAGTGTGCGTTCCGCAGAGTCAACAATCTCCAGTATTTCTTGGGGAGATATCTCTTCCAGATACAACTTCAATTGTTCCGTGTCCTCTATCAAAACCACGTGGAAAAGCTCAATATCGCTCGCTTTAGGCAAAAACATCTTCGGCTGAGCCTGGATAGCACTGTTCGAATGTTAATACCCGCTGTTACTAGTCAAAGAGAGCATGCAGTGTACCTTTGCAGTTGTGAGTGCGTATCTTCATGACTCGAGACGGACGGAGAATCATAAAGACCCTCAATATCGATTGTAGCCCGCGCTTCTAACGGTGGTGGTGCATGCTCCTCAATATCAACCGGTTGTGCCGTAGGTTTAGCGTCTTCCTGTTCTCCTGCGTCAACGTCGTCGAAATTGAAGTCTTCGTCGTCGCTTTTGCCGTCACCAGAAGTTTTGCTGGCCCCAACCTTTGCTTTTCCAGCTTCATCTAGGACCACAGTTTCCTCAGCATGCGTTTCAGCGTCACTATCGTCAGTAGGTTTGCATACTATCGTAGCTTGGTCTGCTTGAGAATTATTCAACGACGTTGACAAATTATCTGCTTCATTCGACTTGCTCTTATTTTCATTTTCAGTCTCCACCGCAGCCAGCGCTTTCAAGTTTGAGCCACGCTTAGCTTTCGCCGTCCGAGGAGATGCAGTAGTCACCACCGCACTTCGTGTCTCCAACTCGTTTAGTTTCTTCTCGGTCTCCGTTGACTTCAAAGGGGACATTGATACCAGCTTTTTCGAGGATGATTCCCGACCATCACCGCTTGGTCCTACGTCCTTCAAAGCTTTAAGAGGTTTTGTAGCCGACAGCAGAACATCGTCACCTCCATGAAAACTTGGTCTCTGAAGTGGATTTAGGTTTCCACCGATTTCAGTGTCCAGCAGTGTCTTCCGTGATGAAACTTTCACCTTTGACAATGATCTACTCGGTGAATTTCCCACGTCAGTCTTAAGGCCATCGAGTGGTTCAATGCGTTGTTGCTTGGCTGCAAAGGCGGCCAACGCCGTCGGCTTGGACATCTGAAATAATACACGCTTTACTTTTGAAGAGTACCGACCTTTCATTTCAGGATCCGCCATTATCGTCGCGACTCTCTCGTCGTAGCTCCACGTGCGTCGTAAAGTGTTTTCCTTGCTTCGGCTGCACGTGATTCGAGTCTCTTGATGGTGCAAAACGTTGGTGGACGGAACCGCATTCCGTCCGAGAGTGCCACGAAAGACTCGACACTTGACACTGCAAATTCAGACGAAGATGTGGTCGTGGACCAATTCACGCGTGAATTCACTGCCCTTTTGCAACTCACCAAGGAGAAACAAGCAAAGGAGGTGACGTCCGAAAGCTTTGGAGGCGCCCGAGACGACGTCGCCAATTCTCGACAGGAAGTCGCGTACTTTGGAGACATCGCACAGAA
>AUWJ02005389.1:0-14080 GCA_000468175.2 Phytophthora cryptogea
AAGTACACTGCAGCCTACAGGTACCTGCATGAGAAGAATACACTTGGTAATACATGTACGAATGATCTCCATCAACAGAAATACGTCACCAATTGCTGCTATGTGGATCATGTTGGTAAGATAAGGGAGTGTTCGTTCCTTCACCGGGCCCTGTTGGCTCTGGCAGAACGCTAACAGCTAAAAAGCTTAGTTCGAAATCGCGTAGACAAACACAGCCACGAGGATCGGGAGCAGCACCATCAGCATCAAGCGGTACGACTGGACCTGGCCGTTGAGCTGCGCAACCGCTTGCTCCGAGATCTCGCGAAGCTTGGCGACCTGTGCCGTGTGCGACTGCTTCGACTGCGAGCGCTCGGCCTCCAGGGCCTCCAGCGCCTCCTTAAGCTCCACGCGCACATTGGCCAGTTCCTGCTTGGTCTTGGCCACCTTCTTCTCCTTGGCTTCGAGGCTGGAAGACAGCTGCGAGCGAGCCGCGCTAGCCGCAGATGCATCGGCGCGCGCTTTCTTGAGCTGCTTGGCAGCGCTCTCAGCGTCAGCGATCTTGGCGTTCATCAAAGTCTTGGCAGCCTGCGCCGAGTTCTTCCACTTCACCGTGTGCTCGCGAGCCTCCTTCAGCTCCTCGTTCGCCTCAAGCAGCGACGTGCGCGCCTTCTTGAGCAGCTCCTCGTTCGTCGCCGCCACACCACGGAGGTCTTGAAGTTGGTCCTGAGCGCTTGTACGCTGCGAAGCCAGCTCCTCGTGCTGTGCCTTCAACTTCTTCAGCTCGGAAGTACGAGTTTCCAATTCTGCAGCCAGCTTCTTTACCTGCGAATCGTTTCCGGTCGCCTGGCTCAGAGCTTTCTCGTTCTCAAGCTTAAGGAGGACGACCTCATCCTTCATCTTAAGCAATTCATTAGCGGTTTCCTTCTTGTCCGCGATCGCAGCCTTGACATCATACTTGGCTTTCTCGAGCTCCGCCGCCAGTTCATCGTTCTGGCCGGATGCCTGCAGCTCAGCGACCTGTGCCGTCAGCTTTTCAATCTCTTGTTTTTGTGTTTGCTCGATTTCTTGCACCTCTTCAGCGTTCTGCTTCGCCGCAGCTATTTCCTGCTCAAGCGCGTGAACACGGTCTTCCGAGCTTGAAAGCTTCGATTCCATATCCTTTATCGAAGTACGCAGAGCGTCAGCTTCCTTAGCGGCATCCCCCGTGCTCTTCTTAGCTGCCTCTAAATCCTTTTCCAAGGTTTGAACGTGCTCTCCAGTGCCTGCAATTTTCGACTTCGTCTCTTCAAATAAAGCACGCAGGGATTCCAGCTCAGAAGACATGCCTTGAGCAGACTTTTTCGCAGCTTCGAGCTTCTGCTCCAACGTTTCAACGCGCTCCTCGGAGCTTGATACCTTTGACTCAGCGGCACTCAAGTCACCCGTCAGTTTCTCCTTGTCAGCCTGAAGCGAAGCGATTTCAACAGAAGCTGCCTCCAACTCGGCCTTAGCAGAGGCAATTTCAGCGGTAAAGGTCTCCGTCTTGTCCTGGTACGACGAGTGCTCGGCAATAGTCTTCTCCGCCTCGGCACGCATAGTCTTTGCTTCAGCCTCAATCGCAACATTTTGCTCCGTGAGCTCCTTGTTCGCAAGCTGGAGATCTTCAATATTCTTCCAGAGCTTACCCAAGTGCGTCTCTCTCGTCTCTTTCTCATCCTTGATTGACGCAAGCTCGACCTGAATCTTTTCCAGCTCCTCGCGGGTGGACTTGACAGCTTCTTCAGCAGCTTGCAGTTTGTTTTCTAACCCCGCCTTCTCCTCAGTAAGATCAGACACCGACATCTCTAGCTCGGTTTGCTCTTCACGCAGGGCGACCTCTGCCTCCTTGGTGGACTGGCTCGCCTTCTCCACGTTGGAGCGCTCCTCCTCAAGCTCCACCTTAAGGCTAGCGATCGCTTCGTCCTTCTCCTTGGTAATCGAGGCGACGGCTTCTTTCAGCTTTTCCTGTGCGTCACGCAAACCCTGTTCCGCCTTCTGCATCTCCTGGTCCTTTTCGCTTGCCTTCTCCCGCTCACTTTCCAGCTCCGAAGTGAGCTTTGCAATAGCTTTCTTCTTTTCCTCCTTCAATTCCTCCACAGACTTGAGCAGCTTCTCCTCCGCCTGCTGCGCTTTGACACGCTCCTCCTCCAGCTGCTTCGTGAGCTTCTCAATGTCCTCAGAGGGCTTCTCACTCTCCTTCTGCGTCTCCACCTCGGTCGCTTTCTTCTTGTTCTTCTTGCTCTTGCCTTTCTCCACGACCGTCTCCGTCTCCACCGTGGTCTCCTCCTTGTGCTTCACCAGGTACTTGATGGCCTCTTTGGTGTGCTCGATTTGCGTCACCTCCGTCTCCAGCTTGGTAAGTTTGCCGTCCGCCTCGGCCACGAGGTTCTCGAGCCTCGCCGCGCGTTCCACCAGCTCGTCTTCCTGGACAATTGCGTCCTTCTCGACGTCCTCCTGGACAGCAGCGTCCTTCTTGGCGTCCTCCTGCTCCGGCGTGTCCTCCTTCTCCTGCTGGTTGTCTTCCTCCTCGTCCTTCTGCTTCCAGGCCTGCAGCTCCTTGCGCAGCCCCACGAGCTTCTTGACCTCCTTGGCCACGTCCTCCATCTGCACGCTCTTGTCGCTGCGCATCTTCTCCTGCAGCAGCCGCACCGTGTTGGAGCACTCATCGATGGCCTCCTCCAGCGTCGCGCGGTTGTCGAACGTCGTCGTCATGTTGGAGCCTCTTGTGGGTCGCTGGAAAGATATCCGAGTGACTTGATTGGCACCAGTCGGTCTGGGATAGATGACCGTATCCTTTCCACGTTTTGCAGTGGTGTGGTGGACATGAACTACGTGTGGACGACACAAGTGTACCAGTAGTCAGCGAGGAGAGTCAGCATGTACCAGTACTAGCCGTTACGGACACCAAGACGATGGCAGGGCGGACCTTGCTGCTGCTACTGGGGCTGGCGCTGCTTGCGGGTGGGACCGCCGACGCGAAAGGGTCAACTAGAGTGAGGAAGAGCTGGGCCGCGTACAGCAACAATGAGAAAGGTGGGGGGTTAATGGCGTTGTGGGGGTACAATGGCACCTTGTTGACACTTTTGTGTCTTTGACTGGTAGAGCTGTATCTGAGCGCAGTGGAGAAAGCCATGACGTCGGGCAACCACTTGCTCTTCACGCAAGTTTACGTGGACTCGGGTAGTCTAGAACAGGTCGTGGGGACGTGTGGTGCACCTGCGTGGTACCGCAAATACCTGCTAGGATACGAGAACATGTTGCGCTCGCTTGACACGTCGTTCAGCGACCTGACCCTGCCGTACTGGGACATCTTCGAGGACGCGTCCAAACGCGTGTCCACCAGCACGGAGTGTCAGGCGATTGAGACGTGCTCGCCGATTTTGCAGGATTTCGGCGGCTGCGAAGGCAACGATCTTACTCCTGGATCGTACGTCGTGAATGGTGTGGATATCCCGAGTGGGAACTGTGCCAACACCAGCATCGCTGCACATGCATGTACGAACAGCAAGAAGTGTGAAAAGTGCCTCCCGCGTGGTGATTGGGACATCGATGGCTCGTCATTGGAGTTCGGTCCGACGACGTTTGCGGATCTGATCCGCCATGCTAGCGACGCAAACAGCACCAGCAGTAGTGGAGCCTCAGCGATGGACACACTCCGCAAAGAAGTCCAAAACTCAGTTCAGCTCACACTTCACAGTCTTCTTGGAGGAGTGTATGAGACCCGTGCTGCTGCATTCGACCCGATCTTCCTCAGTCACTAGTACGTTTGTCTAACCTCATTTGTTTAACCAAACGACTAACTTCGTCCTGCGGTTTTTACAGCGCTACGCTCGACATGGTGTACCAGTTCTTCCAGAGTTGCAACCAGAGTATTGCATTGACCGGTTCTTGCAAAAGCAACGGCGAGCTTAAGGTTGCCCCGACTGCAACCATTCCCATGAAAATCAAAGATACCACCGTGGAAAAACACACAGATCTCAGCACATTTTTCAAAGGCGTCGGCACCAGCTTCAAAGACTTGGACAAGTTTGCTGCCGAGTATGAGATCGGTCCGTTCCTCCAGAATATGCTGAAGAAGTATGCGCTACAGTGTGACGCTGAGAGCAGTGCAACTGGAGCCATCTCCTATTCTACGACAAAAAGTAGTTTCGAAGATGCGACTGCAATTAACACTTTGGTGGCCGACTTGGCAGGATGTGACCAGACTTCGAAGATGAACGGTACAACGACAGAGTTGCCCTCAGCATTCATCTCTTGCGAGCTGCTCTCGTCCTTGCAGAACGGCGTATTCACGAACTTCAGCAGCCCTGTACGGGACTTTTTTGGCGTTACTCAAGACGACTTGCCCAAGTGCGTAGGTGCACTTGCAGCCGTGACGACGATCGAGGTCACTGTCACGCCGTCAGCTACGTGCCAGAAGGCGATTTACAAAGATACCAGCATCAGTACCAAGACGGACTTTAACACCGTCTCGGACGGCTTCGCTATTGTCACTATAGGTGCGAAAGATGGGAACGTCCGGTACATGAATCCGGCAAACTAGATGCGGCATCTCCTGCGGTAACGTGTACAAATCCCAATCAATAGATGTCTGCGTGATAAGCACCGTGTTGTGAACATTTCATCATAGTTTTCATCATCATTCATAATTCCCCAAAAAAGGCAACGCGTGTTTGGTCTGATCAACACCGCATGTCCTCGGATTCTGGTTGTCCAGCCATGGACGAGCACATGAGCTGGAATGACAAAGATATCTTCACATGCAACAAACCACGCGTCGTATCCTCAAGTGGCAGCCAACAATCCATCGGGTTGCCAGACGTCAGCTCGTCCAGAGGAACCTAGAAAGAAAAAGACATCGGATTAACGGACGCACAAAACCGAGTTGCGATGCAAGCAAACTCACCTTGGCCCTCCCCATAAATTGGTGGCTCAAAACCTTGTTTTTCTGGTACATGGTGCAGCGCAACATTGCTGGTGGGCCAGAAAACACCGAAGGAAGTAGCTTTTCCAGAGCATTTACTGCAACGTGATTCTGGTCGTTGACTTCAGCGTTCCATATTTGTAAAGCTACACGACTGGCCTGTGCATCAACACGGTGACCGGTGCTCCTTCCACCACCACTACCGAAATGCACACCTCTTGTAGGACGGGCAGTGTGTCTTCCGTGGGTGGGAATAGCGAAGCGAAACACGAACTTGCTATGTTCTGGGTTCCATCGAGGATTCACACCCCCTTCACCGACAGGACTGCGGTATGTTTGTAAACTCCACTCTTCCGCTGTTTCGCGTGGTTTCTCCTTCGCACGCGAAAGTTCCATAAACACGTAGGCATCGCTATAATTTCCGAGCCAGCTACAGGAGATTAAATCTTTCGCTTCCACCAACTCCACTGTAATAGCTCCGATAAATCGGTGTGGCAGACCCGCCTCTTGAAACATCGCATTTCGCTGGCTGCGGGAATAAATTTCAACGAGCAGTGGCACTCTTGGCTCCTCCTTCTCATCAAGACCACGTTGAATATGTTGGTGCAGTGTTCGGTATGAGTGCAACCCATCAAGACGGTATTGCGTAATGGCCGTAACCAGCCAACCTTCTCCTCCGGTTGTTCTCCACATAGCCACTAGGTCAGGGTCTTCAAACACTGAGTCGACTATTCCATCGCAAGTTTCAAGACAGATAGGGCTCAAACGGTCCCAACCTAGCTCCACATGGAATGGATGCTGTTGGCTGTGCATGTAGTGGCGAACATTCGATTCCGCTTCAACTTCCCAAGGATCAACAAACATCATAGCCTGGAGGTAAAATGCGTCGGATAGAAACTCGTCGGTCGGTTCTGAAGCAAGAGCACCACTTGATAACCGTGCTCGCGACGTAGGTAGGTCGCTGTTGACTGACCCAGCTACGCTTGGTAGCCGCGATCGTGGCAACTCACTTGGGACTGACGCTGCCGAGCTGGCATCACTATCCACATGTGGCCGTGCATTATGTCGTTCTAGCGGGAACATCTGAGAATCTTCGCCTCGGTGTGCAACTAGCAGACGTAACTTGCGCTGTTTACAACAACGTGAAAGGAATGCATGGATTCGCGCGATGGTATCGCTTTTCGAATCACAGATAAATATCTCATGACGAGCGAACCAGCTAAAAGCTTCACGCAGGATAAAGCCCTTCACATAGACCCGCGGGTCCACGCGAAAGCGTCGCAAGGTTGTCCGCACGCCAAAATCTGCATTCTGCATCAGCAGCAAAACGTAATCGTCACTTGCATCCACCAACGCTGTATGTTGGTCTACGCCCATCCCCATTTTGTGAAGGAAAGCCGATAAGCTTCTTGGAGTTTCATCCTCCATTGCATCATCACAGTCGATCCGCATTGTTGTAAGGTCACTGTTCATTTTGCCGCCTTCAGCTGGAGCATCTTCGTCATCTTCATCGTTTATGGACGTTTTACCACTGCTGACGCTGTCTGACTGGCACTTCATGTCCTTCCAATCAACGTTTGTAGCTGCAGCTTCCTCAAAGACTGCATTATCCAAGCCGTAGAGTCCACAAAGGCACGGTACTTCTTTCACTGAGTAGTCGAACTCGCATCTTAAATGAGACTCGATAAGTGCATACCAGCGTTTTAGTCCTTCAAGTGGACCCTCCCCCAGTGCCTTCCACAACTTTTGCGGGGTAAACAGCGAGCTCGAAATGTCTGTTTCCACAACTCCATCGTCGTCTCCGTCGACCCCATCTTGATACGTGCTCAGAAAAACTGTAGCTCGCGCGTACAGTGTGCGAAGCACCGACACCATCAGAATTAGAGTGTACATCTTGCGAATCTTGAACTGGTTCTGACTTGCTGCGTTCTCAATGCCTCCCCACGACAAAAGTGAAATATTCTCGTCACTTACTTGCCGTGCTGCGACGGTCCCCAGGAACGTGTAGCCTAGATTTCCTTCAAATATTCGAGTTTTTCGCAGCCCGCCTCCATTTACTGCAGGTCGCTGCAATAATCTGCACAGTAAGCGGAGGTTCTTCTCGAATGCAAATGAGCTCAGAGTGGGGCCTGTTTCGCTGACAGAGGAAGCATTGGTCGTGCCGTAAGTATAAAACGGCAAGCTAACAGCTTGTCGGACGATGTCGGTACGTTGTCGTGCCCAGCCCAAGAAAATGATTCCCGTGCGGACTGCAACGCTAATGTGCGCGATTGTATGCGCTGGGATACTGATCTGGCCTTGAGCATCGAGGTTGAGAATATAGCACAGCTGGATCGTCAAGCCTTCCCAGTCGCGGTATACATCTTCAGCGATGCAGCACGAAGCAAACGTAGAGCACGAGTGTAGCATGGACAAAGATACATACTCAACCCATTTCCGCAGTGTCGACACCCTACCAAGCTCCGATAGCAGGAAACACACTTCTACTATGTGAAGGTACGCATGTGGATGCATAACCGCAAGCGCGGCTTCATAAACATAATTGCGATCCACCTGGAACTGCTCACAAAGCGGAGTGCACAGCTCATCCAAAAACTCCCTGTGAAGCTTCACTCGATGGTGATGGTGTTGCCCCGGAGTTGTTGATATGGTCACTGCATGAGTAGGAGAGTCACTGCCATCGCCATGTCGAAACCACAAATCCAACTCAGCACGAAAGTAGCTAATCATCTCGCGTGCTACACGGATACCAATCATTTTGCCCACAAAGGCCGACGATGCCCACCGCCTACACTCGATATCAGCGATTTGTGCCTTTAGCCACGGTGCAGTTGGAATTGACTTCTCGGATTGTAGCGCCTTTGCCCATGACACTGAACTCGCTCGATGGAGAGGTGATTTCTTCCCCGTTACAAGTGGATCGATGTGGGGTAGGCTGAACTCGTCCAAAAAGCTCATTCGTCTCGGAGACGTACTCCAAGCTGCTTGCCTAGGAGATGCACTGCCAATAGGAGACGTGATACATGACAATTTACTTCCTCGTCTCCAGCTTTTCAACGTGGACTGAAATCGAGGCGATGTGGGGCTTCCTGACACACCGCTTCGTTCGTCCTCCAACACCAAATCGTGAATCGGATCGTTTCCATCTTCAATAGTTGAAATTTCAAGGCGGGCATGAAGATTAACCAGATGCCGAGCTTGAAGCATTTCTACGAGTGCTGTATCACTTAAGCCACTTCGCTTGCACACGTAGGCTGCAAACGAAAATGCATGTTCAATATCTGCGGTCGAGGCAAGCTGAAGGCGCCTTTTGCCCGAAGAGGTTAGGGCGGGTGACACCGGAGCATCCGGAAAAGCGTGCTGGTGCATTTTCTTCTTGGCCCAGCTGAGCAAAGACGAGTTTACATTTGAATGAAGATGCTGGAAGTACACTGTGAGAGACGTAAGGTTTACGTAAAAATGTGTTGCTCGCATCACATTCGTAACGAGGTTGTTCTTCGTCGGCAGAGCCACTTCATTGCCTCCATTCACGTCTACATTCTGGAATTGTGGGAGCAACACAGCCCATGCTTGCTCAAATTCTTCCAGCCACCACAATGCGCAACTCTCCAGCCATACTTCGCTCTTTCGGCGAAAAAGCGGTATCACATCTTGCTCTAGCAATTGCTTTGTAATGTCCCCCGCAGGGGTAATTCCGGCTTGAAGTGTAGTAAAATCATGCTGAAGCTTGTCGTCCACACTATATTCCACAAGTCTTGCGATAACGAGTGCCAAGCTCGGGTCGCCTAGACGCACTGCTAGAACACGAATAGCGTCCTGAATTCGCGGGGGTTCACATAGAAGGAAAAATGCCGCTGCTGTCTCGTATTTCTTCTTGCTAAGAAGCGAATAGGCATTCCTGATTGCAGCGTTACTCCAGCGTTTATCGGAGAAGTCATTTTCTAGAAACGAGGCCAGCGTCTAAACCCATGCACGTATTGGAAATAAATATGTTAGCACGGCACAACCGAAGGTAATGCGTGGCAACTCTCGAAACTTCACCTTGTTTGATTCTGACTGAGTCAGTTTCGCCAATGCACTGAGCACTTTTTTCTTGCCCAGCGCCACGTACAACAGACAAACATCCATCGCATCCTTCGTTCGTGCGTACGAAACCTTCGCAAATCTGTTGACAGTAATAGTAGCACAATAACATGATTAAAGGGAAGAATTCGTGGTTATACAGCAACTCAGGATTACAAGATCTCACCTTTCAATGATTCCCCGCAGGTCATTCACATCTTTGATCCAAAGGCCCAACCACAAAGGGCGAATATCATCCCACTGCATCTGGGGTTGAATGCAGTGCTCCCACAGAAACTGTTGTGCGTCCGAGTGCAAGGCCCACAGTAACCCAGACGAAGGCGTTTCTTCCAAACTTGGCAACCAGAAGCAGCTTTCACGCTCGCTATATGAATTTCTCCATTTCAATTTACCCGAAAATTGATCAGTGTCTCCGTTCTGAGGGTTACTTGTGGATTCGGCACTATTTCCATTGTGAGCAAGTACCGCACTTCTCAGTGACTTCGAGAATAAATGCATCGAGAAGAAGCGCTTGGCTCCCAAGTCTGCTGCAGAAGCGTCAAGATCAAAGCCAAGAGACTGAATCGCATCGACATAATCCAAGAGTGCTTTCATCTCCAAAAGGTGCTCTTCGCTGAAAGAGGCAAACAAAACGGCCGCGTTTGCTTGCAAAAAGTAAGTTTTACCCAGGAGCATAGAGTCAATTGCTTTCAAGATTGTCGCCGCCTCACTCGACGTCAAAGTGCGCTGGTCGTCATCGTCAGAATTTGAGGCATCTTGGCCGAAATTGTATCTCTTTTGACCACCTCTGCTTACGGGCGCCGCAAACAAGTTCTCCGCTTTGTCAATTTTATCACTTCGATGAATAGACGTCGAGTACCTACCAATTGATTCCAGCATTCGAGCACGACCAGACCCACTTTCTTTCATATTTGTTCTGTGGGCATGTGCAGGGCCAGTATACGACAGGACTCCACTGGAAGCACTAGCACGAGCAGATGGCTCATCCTCCATCACTTTGGCGAGCAGCTTCAACATCTGGGTGGCATCCTTGAACGCCCTCGAAAATTCATACGATGCCTGATCCCCAGCAAGGGACGTGTCTTTCTTTCCAACACGTGCATGCATGCCAAACATCGTCGTGAGCAGCACATACGGGTGCCATACCGGAAGTTTTTGGGGAGATTCAGCAGCTTTCCAATCCATTGAGTGCTGCAAAAGACTCCCTGGTTCGTCCCACTTACCAATAACGACCGGCATTTCATTGGAAATTGGTTGAAATGGCGGCTGGTCCAGTCTTGAGTCTTTGAGATGGCCACCTCCAATCAATAGTGCAGACGAGTCCCGTGTACAATCAAACAAAGGAAGTGGGCTCACAATGTCGTCCCCAACTTGGCAGAAACGATGTAAACTCGTATCGTACTGGTAGATGACAGTTGATGACTCGTATCTTACTGCAAGTGCATCAACATTGAACTCGACATGTGAACTACACCAACAGAACCCCAAAATATGCCCTCGGCCATTTGACGGGATAAACTCCTCTATCCGCAAAATTCCAAGTCCAGACTCCGCTTCAAACACATGCAACTCCTCGGGTCGATCAGCATGTAAAACTGCAAGACGGTTCGGGTCGTCCACTTCAATATGACTGATTCCGTGAGCTACCATTGTATCACCATCCCCATCTTGTCTACAATTCTCAAGTTGATCACCAGAAACGTATCCACGTCGACAAAACGATCCTGAAGGCTCCCGCACATGCCCATTTGGCGAGGCTGGAGGATTATTACTGCAAACGGAGTGGGAGCTCATCATTGTAAAATGAATAATATCACCAACAATTTGGCACCGCCAGTGTTCAATGTTGCCAGCAGCGTCGCCAACAAAAAGTAGCGAATTCAAACTATTGCGACCTTGGACTCGCTTTGTGGAAAACGCACGCTGTCGATAATCCCTTTCACCGGCAATTGAGGTGATGCTATTCTTTTTCTCGATTGCTGGGTCTTGGATTTGAACCGGAACCAATTCAAATGAATGACACGTGCCACCGCGGACACCCTTCCACACACACAACTTGCCAGGCAGCGATTCTATTCCAAAAATTACGACGGAGTCAGGTACATACTCGCCATCATCTGCGTATGCAGGGCACACACATAGCAACGAGAGCTTGGGTGCTGCTGTCGTGTGAAGCAGTTGTTTCCAGCCACCATACATCGACACCGCTCCTGCGTGAACAACGCTGTCCGTGCTGCGAGGACTTTGTGGGTTTTGTTTCTCCAACGATGACAAAAAAATTCGACGAAGATCAGATGCATATTCTTCAACAGAATGCTCCGATACTCCCAGACCGCCCCCATAGTTGCTGCTAAATGATGGCTGGAAAGAAGCAGGCGTTGCGGACTGAGTGATAGTTTCATAAAGTGGTGGGCCCACGCTTCCCTGATAATTTTGTACACACGCGGCTCGAAACCGCATCAGCAGTGATTCATCAGGCGGGATCACGTTGATCAACTCAAATACTTCGTTCACATCCTTCCCCACGACACTCTTGTTGTTTATACCTACAAGTTCATCGCCTTCAACCACCTCACTGATGTATTTGTTGCTGGAATTATTTCGTGACACAATCAGTTTCTCCCCTTTCTCTTCAAATTGAATCCCAAGATCATTGTTCGCAGGGTTTTCACACGCAACCTCGTACTCGAATCCAGACTCCCCCGTCACGTAGTCGTAGAATGTCCAAGGAGATAAACTGGGTGATCGAGTAAGTTTCCGATGCTGCCGAGGTAATTGCACCCTGGGAGAAGAAACGACTGCAACCTCTGCTCTAGATGATCGCCCGTATACATCGATAACACCAGACTTAAAAGCCACCAAAAGCAACGGAGTTGCGTCAAAGTGCAGCGTTGGCACCCATTGAACGCACAACACCTCTCCGCTATCTTTTTCACACGGTAATACGCCTGACGGAATGAGCCGTGATTCAGCAGAGAACGCAGAAAAGGATATCCAATACACGAGAATTTCATTTCTCCAGGTACCATCGTGCTGGGATGTGTGTGTATCAACGCTGGCAAGCAGCGGCAACGATGGGTGTGCGGACAACACCGAGATTGAACCAAGATGACTTCTGTACCATGACTTCTTTAGAATCTGCGATGGTCGGTCCTCGCCGACGGCGACATGGAAAGACATTATAATATGATCGGCACGCTGAAGCACGATTCCCAGCTTGGACGGCATGCCAAAATAATTTTGTGCAAAGTATGCCATCACACAGACCTCACCGAGCCGCACGCCCACGTTTGCTGCCTTCTTGCGGTGTTGTCGGTCATCTTCTCCGTTGACTTTAATCTGCAGCGTCGTCTCCTCGACCGACGGCGTCGCGGACAACAGGCCCACGACCCTCCAAAGTCTCAAAATTCCATTCTGATCCACGCCTGAGATCCAGTCTGCGTGTTTGTCGTGCACATCGTTCACCACTTGGAAGTTCTCATCACTAATATTCCTGTTCTTCGACATGACCCAGCGCACGTTATCAATCGGGTACGTCGGTTCAAACACCACCACAGGCACAAAAGCCACCCCTCCTTCCTGCTCACTTTCCGTCCATATCCTCACGGACTTTGCCATCGTGTACGTTAATAAAATCCTCGCCGGTTCGAACCACTGCGCTTTCCTCGTACCGTCCGTCTCCAGCGCCGAATGCCACTGCGTCGTGGACGGTTTCCACGAGAAATACACCACTGGGTCGGGGTGTGTCAGCGTCTCGACCCTCTCGAGTCTCTGATCATCGTCCGGCTGTCCGAGCTTCCTCTGCATCCTCCAGACCTTGACCTGCGTCTGTTGCATCTTGAGCGTCGCGAACACGAACGCACTGGGCGAGTACTTGGCCAGATCGCATCTCTCCGTCTCCATCTCCCACAGAACGGGAGCCTGTTCCTCCCTGTAGCTCGTAGACCCGTGGGCCCGCACATTTAGCTTGCCCAGACCCGCTTCCGACCCGCAGAACAGCAGCTCGTCGGCGCTCCGGGAGAACGAAAGCCCGCGGATGTTGACGTAGGCCGCGTCCAGTCTGAAGGAGCACACGGGGGCGAAGTGGACGCTGCTGCGCTCGCTTGAGTCTCGCTGGGGCGCGTGTACCAGCAGCAGTTCGGCCGAGAGCGACGCCAATTTCCCGTGGAAGGCGCTCCAGCGGACGAAGGCTACGGGCGCGCGGTGGCCCGAGGGCGCCAGGCGTGAGAGCAGGATGAAGTCGTCGCTGTCGTAGAGGCGGATCTCCGTCTGCGTGGGCACCGCCAGCACGTTGCGGCCGTCGATGCGCGTCCAGCTCCAGGCCCGCAGCGCCATTGCGGAACTCGATCTTGGGGAAATGGGACGTTGAAGGACCAGAAAAGCGGACCAAATCACAGAATCAGTCAGACTAAATGGACTGGTTATGGACGAGGTTTGCGTTTTTGCGACGGGGTCTGAACGGACTTTGGCTGGTTTGTAGACATGACCAATGCATATGGAGAGGCCCTTTCCCCCTCTGCCATCTACGACATGGAGAGTTCGAGGTGAGTAAGGGCGACGTTGGTGAGCGCTATTGTATTGAGTGGATAGCTGCCTCTGGAAATGCGATTCAACTTGGCTGACTTCTTCATCAGGTTCGAAATTACGACTGCCCCGTTTACGGAACTTGGTTGGAAATGATTGCTGCGTTGGAAATTGAAGATAGGTTCGAATTGCAGCAGTCAATACGTTACGTCCGCTCTCGACAGGGACGGGGCAAAGTGCCCATTCAGGAGGACCCATAATTTCGAGGCAGCTCTGCTGACTTTGGTATTGCTGCGCCAATCCATCCTGTCGATACGGCACCAAGAGCGTGCTCGAGTAGTTGTTGTCGTCGGTCAAAGGTAGCCTTGACACAATTGCTGCATGTAGTTCGTTTAGCAGCTACTCCGTCAATGGAGCCTCTGCAACACTGCCTTATGCAACGCAGGACTCTTCAAGGTATCCGATAGGAACGCACGGCAATTGATTCTTGTGCACAACAGAGTGGCAAAGCAATCTCGACCCAATGGCCAACGAGACAGACAGCACACG
>AUWJ02005397.1:0-16810 GCA_000468175.2 Phytophthora cryptogea
TGGTAGAAACCCCAGCGCGACATCTTGGTCACGAATCTCTCGCTCCGTACACAACTGCGAGTGCAGAAGATGAAGGCAAAGATGTTTGGTCTGTCGAACAACTCAACGTGGCACTAATCCTCAACGAAGACGCAAAGTTTAGTATGCTAACCAACGACATCTTCGTCGCGTTAGACGACGCGTTTGAAGCGGTGGAAGACTACATGGATGTCTTCGCTCCTTTCCACCAAATTTACTCGGAAAACGAAGGACAAGTAACTCAACTCATGGAGACGTACGCCAATGCTCCGTTGGATTTCTTTTCAGAGTCGGTAGAAAAGTACAAGTCGCAAGGTCAGTCGTTCATCGAGATCCCGGACGCCGCCACGGTCGGCATTTTTCGCGTTGATTCCTCGGAATTCAAGAGCCGATTGCTCCCAAACCCCGAGAAATGCATTCTCGGTATCCGTGAATTGATCCCAAAGCTCATGAAGAAAACCAGCACGGCGCTGCTTGAGACGCTGAACGACTTGTCTCCAATAGCGTTTTCAACTCCTTCGACCCCCGATGCGTTCGTGAATAAAGTCGTTCACATGACAAAAGTGAGCACGATGCTCCCAGACCTCCGAAGCCGCTATCGTCGAGTGTACGAAATGGGAGTCCTCATGGACAATTACGATTGGCGTGTTCCCGACGACATCAAAGAGGACATTATTCTGATGAAAGAAGGTGTATTGAGCTTGGAAGGAACCGTCACGCGTTTCGAAGGAGAAATCGACTCGGAGACAGCTCGATTTTCCCAAGTCATCCTCGACAGCATCGCTCCACTTAATCGCAACGCCAACATGCTGCTTGAAAAACTAGATCACCCCAAGCTTTCGACGATCAAAACCCCAATGAGTGAGGCACTTGCGTACCTCCAAGCACAAGAAGACACACTAAACCAGCTTGTGGAGGAGTCCAAAATGCTCGCAATGTTTCAGACGCAGCTCAAGCAAACAGTGAGCGAGTTCAACGAGATCAACGAAGTAGCTGGGCATTTTGAACTGAAGATGAAGCTCTGGAGTGGTTTGGATACGTGGCAAAAGCTCGCAGTCTCATACTCGGACACCGTCTTCGATGATATCGACGTCGCTACAATCAGCAAACAAGTGCAGACGTACGTCAAAGTGGCATACCAAGCTCAGAAACAACTTCCTGGTAACGAGGCGGCGGACTTGTTGCAGCGAGAAGTTGAGAAATTCAAGCTAGTGCTTCCTGTGGTTACTGATCTGCGTTCTCCGTCACTTAAGGATCGACACTGGAAGCAAATTCACGCTGCGTTGGGGTTTCAGATGAAAGGCGAAAGCAGCATGACGCTCGGTGGATTGATCGAACGAAATGTCATGAAACATGGCGAAACGATCAGTGCAGTAGCTGTGGCAGCTCAACAGGAAGCTGTGCTTGAAGAAATGCTCAAGAAAGTGACGGACGCGTGGGCTACGACTGAGTTTGAAGTCAAGCCGTACAAGGAGTCAAAAGATGTTTTCGTTCTCGGAAGCGTCGAAGAGGTCACTGCAAAGTTGGATGACTCGATTGTCACTATCAGTACAATCATGGGCTCACGCTTTATCGGAGCTATTCAAGAGGAAGTCGAAGGGTGGAGAAAGAAACTCGTGACGCTGCAGGAAACGCTAGACGAGTGGCTGTTGGTGCAGAAGAACTGGATGTACTTGGAAAACATTTTCTCCGCTCCTGACATCCAGCGCCAACTACCCGATGCATCCAAAATTTTCAGTCACGTCGACGCATCTTGGAAAACCATTATGCGGCGTACCAATGAGAACCCTCACGTCTTGACATCGGGCACCTTCCCAGGAATTAAAGAGACTTTGCAGCAGCACAATGCACATCTTGACAAGATCCAGAAGAACTTGGAAGACTATCTCGAGACCAAGCGCATGGCATTTCCCCGCTTTTACTTTCTCTCCAACGACGAACTGCTGGAGATCTTGGCGCAGTCCAAGAACCCGCAAGCTGTTCAGCCTCATCTTCGCAAGTGCTTTGAAAACCTGGTAAAACTCGACTTTGGAGACGTTCCTGGGAGTGTTGACATGATTGCAATGTATTCGTCCGAAAACGAGCGTGTGCCACTAGGCAAGAACCTGAAAGCTCGCGGGAATGTCGAAGACTGGTTGAAAGCGTTGGAAGTGAGCATGAAGCAGTCGATCTACAAGCTCATGAAAACCGGACTACTCGACTACGACACGAAACAGAGATCGGTCTGGGTGTGCGACCACCCTGGGCAAGTTGTGGCTACTGTGGCGCAAATGACGTGGGCTCGAAGCACTGAAGAAGCTCTAAACAACAGCAACCCGGCTGAAGAAATGCACACGTGGTACAAACGCAACTTGTACGAACTCAACGAGCTCATCGTGAAAATTCGCGGAGACCTCAGTTCTCTCGAGCGCAAAGTCATTGTAGCTTTAGTGACGACGGATGTACATGCTCGCGATATCGTGGAGAGTTTGTGGGCTGGGAAAGTGGACTCAGTCGGGAACTTTATCTGGCAGCAACAACTGCGTTACTACTGGGACGCTCAGGCGGACGACGTGCTCATTCGGCACTCGGACTCCGTCATTCAATACGGCTACGAGTACATGGGCGCCACATCCCGCCTTGTGATCACACCTTTGACAGATCGTTGCTGGATGACTCTGACCGGAGCGTACGGAATGAAACTTGGTGCTGCTCCTGCAGGTCCAGCAGGAACAGGGAAAACGGAAAGCAGCAAGGATCTAGCCAAAGCCATGGCGATCCAGTGTGTTGTTTTCAACTGCAGCGACCAGATCGACTACAAAATGATGGGAAAGCTCTTCCGCGGTCTTGCGCAGGCAGGAAATTGGACGTGCTTGGATGAGTTCAATCGCATTGATATCGAAGTATTGTCCGTGGTGGCTCAGCAGCTACTGATCTTGCGAGAAGGTCGAATTCAAGGCAAGGAGCATATCAATTTCATGGGCATCGAAATCCTGCTCAAAGACCACCACGTGATCGTGACGATGAACCCAGGTTATGCCGGTCGTACAGAGCTTCCAGACAACCTAAAAGTGTGCTTTCGGCCGGTGTCCATGATGGTGCCCGACTACGCATTGATTGCAGAAATCATGTTGTTCGCTGAGGGTTTTGGAGATGCCCGCACATTGTCGAGAAAGATGTGCAAGCTTTACATTTTGTGTAGTGAGCAGCTCTCTCAGCAACCGCACTACGACTACGGTCTTCGCGCAGTCAAGTCGGTGCTGGTCATGGCTGGTTCACTGAAGCGTGCTAACCCCGAATTGAACGAAGATGTGACCTTGATTCGCGCCTTGCGAGACAGCAACATCCCCAAATTCTTGGCGGACGATCTGCCGCTCTTTCACGCCATCGTGTTGGACTTGTTCCCTGGTACGGACATTCCTCCGAACGATTATGGTGAGCTCCAGGGATCGCTTGAAGAAGAGATCACAAAAGCTGGACTGCAAAAAGTTCCAACGTACATCACGAAAGTCATCCAGCTTTTTGACATCTTCAACGTGCGCTTTGGAGGAACGCTAGTAGGACCGACTGGGGCAGGTAAAACTTCTTGCTACCGCACACTGCAATCAACCATGACGTCGTTGCGTGCGAAAGGCTCGAAGAATCCGGTCTATCAGACTGTGTACGCTCGAGTCCTTAACCCGAAGTGCATCTCCATGGGTGAGCTGTACGGTGAATTCAATGAAGCAACGCAAGAATGGCACGATGGCCTGGCCTCCACAATCATGCGCGAAGCTGTGGCGGACGAGACGTCGGACGTGAAATGGACTGTGTTTGACGGACCGATCGATGCCTTGTGGATCGAGAACATGAACACCGTGCTGGACGACAACATGACTCTTTGTCTAGCGAACGGAGAGCGCATCAAGCTGAAAAACGAGATGAAAATGCTGTTCGAAGTCATGGATCTGGCGGTGGCATCTCCTGCCACTGTGAGTCGAATCGGTGTCGTGTACATGACGGCAACAGATCTCGGCTGGATGCCGTTCGTGAAAACGTGGATGGAGAAGGAGTTGCCACCGGATTTCCCACCTGACGGACTCAAACGCTTGGAGTTTCTCATCACGAGCTACGTGGAAAAGTGCATCCAGTTTGTACGCAAGAAGAGCTTTGAGCTAGTACCGACGGTGGATATGAACCTCGCAACGAGCCTTTGTCGATTGTTCGCGTGTTTGTTCAGTCCATCAGCTGGTGTCAACTACTCGTCCATGAAAACCGAGGAAATGCTTGAGCTTCTGGACAAAGTGTTCGCTTTTTCACTGTTCTGGTCTGTCGGTGCAACGATGACGGCTGACACTCATGAACAATTCGACAACTTCGCTCGGGAGTTGATGGGGGAGGCAAAGCTCAGCATCCCGAACGCAGGTCTCGTGTTCGACTACTTTGTTGATGTCGAGCAGGCAAAATTCCGTGCGTGGAGTGAGATTGTCCCTAAGTTCCAGTACAACGTGCAAGTGCCGTACTTTAAAATGACGGTAGCCACACCCGACTCTGTGAGATTCACCTTCTTGTTGCGCACCTTGACGGCGGCAAAGCGACCAGCATACGTGACTGGTGTCACTGGCACAGGCAAGACTGTGATCGTGCAGGACCTCTTGCAAGAACTTCAGTCCGGGCCTATAGTAGCAAACAGCGAAGCAAATAGCGATGGAGGAGAAGCTCCGTCGGCTCCATCGTCAAACTTCATGACCATCTTCATTAATTTCTCTGCGCAGACGTCGTCTCTGGTGACACAAATGACGATCGAGAACAAGCTGGAGAAGAAGCGTAAAAACTTGTTAGGGCCTGTTGCAGGCAAGCGAATGATCATTTTCGTGGACGATGTGAACCTGCCAGCAGTTGAGGAGTACGGCGCTCAAGCTCCCATTGAATTGTTGCGGCAGTTCCTTGACTTCGGTGGGTTTTACGACCGAGACAAACTGTTCTGGAAAGACATCGCAGATACGATGCTGCTAGCTGCCGCGGCTCCCGCCGGTGGAGGTCGATCTCACTGCACACCTCGATTTGTGCGTCACTTTCACGTGTTAAACATGTATCCGGCAGGCGAGACGTCTCTGAAGCTCATCTTCGCTTCGATCCTCGGCGGATTCCTAGAGAAATTTGCTCCATCCGTGAAAGCCATGAAAGACGGCATCATCTCGAGCGTTATTGAGATCTACAATCGCGTGACACTCGAGCTGCTACCGACGCCGAACAAGTTTCACTACACGTTCAATCTCCGTGATGTCTCGAAAGTGTTCCAGGGGATTCTCATGATCAGTCCGTCGAAATGTCCGGACGCAGACACGATGAATCGTCTGTGGGTGCACGAAGCTTCACGCGTGTTCCAAGACCGACTCATCAATGCTTCTGATCAAACGTGGTTTGAAGAGCTCGTGTGTTCACTACTGCAGCGCTTTTTCAACTGTAACTGGGCGCGAGAGACTCTTTTCCATTCGCCATGTCCACTGACATTCGGTGATTTCTTCAAACCGGGCGTGCCTACGCCGCTGTACGAACATTGCAACGACGTGACCAAGATCACGAAGATCATGGACGATTTCCTGGAGAACTACAACGTGTCCTTCGCTAACAAGATGAACTTGGTATTCTTCCGTGATGCCATAGCACACTTGTCCCGGCTTGTCCGAATTCTTCGACAGCCTAGAGGCAACGCAATGCTGATTGGTGTGGGTGGTAGTGGAAAACAGTCTCTTGCTCGACTTGGTGCATTCATGGTCGAAGCCAAGTGTATACAAATCGAAATCACCCGCGGCTACGGAACCAACGAGTTCCACGAAGACCTCAAAAAGCTCATGATCAGCGCTGGTGTGGGTGGACAATCCACTGTTTTCCTGTTCACCGACAGCCAGATCGTCGAAGAGAGTTTCTTAGAAGACATCAACAACGTTTTGAACAGTGGAGAAGTACCAAACCTGTTCCCACAAGACGAAATGGATCGTATCATTGCTGACATGCGTCCGATTGTCAAGGCGCTGGAGATCCCCGAGACGCGTGATAACTGCGTGTCCACATTCATTGAAAGGGTCCGCAACTATCTGCACATTGTGCTGGCCATGTCGCCTGTGGGTTCTGCACTTCGTGTTCGGTGTCGCGCGTTCCCGTCGCTCATCAATTGCTGTACGATTGACTGGTATATGAATTGGCCCCGTGAAGCTTTGCAGTCGGTTGCTAACCGCTTGCTCGCTGGTGTGGCCCTGCCATCGGAAGACGTTCGATCGTCACTTGTCGACATGTGCTCCATTGTGCATACAACTTCCAACGACTTCGGCGAGGAATTCCTCTCTCAGCTGCAACGATATGTGTACACAACGCCGAAAAGCTACTTGGACCTTATTGGGCTGTACCTCAAGATGCTGCAGGAGAAGCGTGCAGTGCTGCAAACGATCAAGAACCGAATGGAAGTCGGCGTCAAGAAGCTTGAGGAGACCAATGAAATCGTCGACACCTTGAAATCGGAGCTCATTGAGTTGCAGCCCATCTTACAAAAGAAAGCCGTGGAAGCCGAAGAATTGCTCAAGCGCGTGTCGGTTGATCAAAAAGCAGCCGCCGTTGTGCGTGAACGGGTCTCGCAAGATGAAGCGACTGTCACCAAGCAAGCTGAAGAAGTGTCTATCGTACAGGCGGACGCTCAAAAGGATCTCGATGTGGCCATGCCAGCGCTCAACAACTCCATTAAAGCTCTCGATAGCCTTTCCAAGAACGATATTACGGAAGTGAAGTCTTTTGCAAAACCTCCCGAGGCAGTGGAGACGGTCATGAATGCTGTGTGTCTGCTATTCAACGAGAAGCAAAGCTGGGATTCAGCTAAGAAAATTCTAGGCGATGTGGCCTTCTTGGACAAGCTGAAAAACTTTGACAAGGACAACATCCCTGCTGCCACACTCAAGAAGCTCGGCAAAGCTGTTTCCGAACCAGGTATGGCCGTCGAGGTTGTTTCCAAAGTGTCGAAGGCTGCTACCTCACTTTGCATGTGGGTGCACGCCATGGACGTGTACTCGAAAGTCGCGAAAGAAGTGGGGCCCAAGAAAGAAAACTTGGAGCGGATGAACCAGAAGCTTGCTGAAGCCAATTCCGTTTTGAGCCAAAAGCAGGAGGAGCTCCGTATTGTCAATGAGAACGTGGCAATGCTGGAGAAGCAGTGCAAAGACACTTTGGACGAGAAGGATAAACTTGCAAACGACGCTGCGGTGACGGAGAAGCGGCTGGCACGCGCTGAGAAGTTGATTTCGGGATTGTCGGTGGAAGGTGCTCGATGGAAAGAGAGCGTGGCATCGCTGGCCGAGTCCATTTTGGCGTTGATTGGTGATACCTTTCTTGCTGCCGCTTGCATTTCGTACTACGGACCATTCACTGGAGGGTTCCGGCAAAGAATTGTCGATCAGTGGGTAGCTCAGACGCAGGCGCTTGCGATTCCGTGCTCACCTGGCTACAGCTTGTTAACAACACTCGGTAGTCCGGTAGAAATTCGCGAGTGGCAACTCAATGGACTCCCGACAGATTCAACGTCGACAGACAACGCTATCCTTGTGACCCGCGGCGAGCGTTGGCCGTTGATGATTGACCCACAAGGTCAAGCGAACAAGTGGATCAAGAAAACCTTGGCTCAGAAACTCGAAGCCACGAAAATGACAAACGCAAACTTGCTACGCTCGCTCGAGACGTGCATCCGAAATGGCAAAGCGCTGCTCATCGAAGACATTGATGAGACGTTGGAGCCTTCACTTGAACCGATCTTGCAGAAGGCCATTTACAAGCAGGGTGGACGAGTGCTGATCCGTCTTGGAGACTCGGATGTCGACTACGACCCGAATTTTAAGTTGTTTCTCACAACAAAGCTGCCGAATCCACACTATCTACCGGAGGTTTACATCAAGGTCACAGTCATCAATTTCACCGTCACGATGGATGGTCTGGAAGACCAGCTTCTTGGCGACGTTGTGCGGCATGAACGGCCTGACATCGAGGAGAAGAAGAACCGCTTGGTCGTCACAATGGCTCAAGATAAAAAACAGTTGAAGGAGATTGAGGATCGCATTCTGAAACAGCTTTCAGAGTCATTGGGTAACGTGCTGGATGATCAGGACCTCATCGACACCTTGCAGTCGTCGAATGTCACTTCACGGATCATTAAGGAGCGCGTGCTGGAATCCGAAAGTACGGAGATTGAGATCAACCGCGCTCGAGAAGAGTATCGTTGTGTGGCTACGCGTGGGTCAATTATTTACTTTGTAGTGGCCAACCTTGCCCTCATCGACCCGATGTACCAGTACTCGTTGCCGTTCTTCCAGCGTTTGTTCAATATCTGCTTCGACGAGGCTCCAAAGGCTGATGCGCTTCAGAAGCGACTCACGAACCTCATTGACTTCCAGACACGGTACATCTACGTGAACATTTGCCGCGGGCTCTTCGAGGTGCACAAAGTCCTCTTCTCCATGCTCATTTGCTGCAAAATCTTGCTGCATTCAGGCAAAATCTCGGCGCGAGAATGGTCGTTCTACCTTCGCGGAGCACCGCCTGGCAGTGATCGCTCGTCACAACAACCGAATCCGCAACCTTCACACATCACGGAAGCGCAATGGGACTTGATCTCGGAACTTGAGACGGTGGTCACGAGCTATACTGCAGATGCAGAGGGAGGGAAGACAGAAGTGCACGGCTTCCAGGGTCTGTGCACTTCGTTGACAAATGTTTGGCCTCGCTGGCTAGCTTGGCTCGAAGACGCTGAGTTCTTGTCGAACCCCAAATCTTGTCCAGGTAACTACGGTATGACACTTAGCGCGTTCCAAAAGGTGCTGCTGCTGCGAGGACTAGCAGAGGAAAAGGTGCCTCAGGCAGTGCTGCATATGATCTCCACTGAAATGGGAGCGGAGTTCGGGAGAAACGCGTCCACGACGATGGAGGAGATTTACAACGACACGGATCGTAAGACGCCGTGCATCTTCGTCTTGTCAGCTGGTGCTGACCCGACAGGTATGCTGCTTCGTTTCGCAAAAGAGATGTCATTCATCGATCGCTTGCATCTCATTTCGCTGGGTCAAGGCCAAGGACCTCGTGCCGAGAAGCTCATCGAAAGCAGCCAAGGCAGCGGCGACTGGGTGTTGTTGCAGAACTGTCACCTTGCGAAATCATGGATGCCAAAACTTGAAAAGCTGGTTGAGGATATGGGGCAACGAACAGAAGAGCAGTGCCAGACCACATTCCGCCTGTTCCTGACGAGTTTTCCAGCTGCGTATTTTCCGGTCACAGTGCTGCAGAATGGTATCAAGCTGACGAACGAGCCACCTAAGGGCATCCGCGCGAATCTGCTTCGGTCTTTCAACACGCTGCTATCCGAAGACGTGCTTGAGAGTTTCCATTATCTTGGTAACTTTGACGACGGACAGCCAAAGGACTACGTCTGGAAATCGTTGCTCTGTGCGCTCACGTTCTTCCACGCCATTGTCCAGGAACGACGCAAGTTCGGAGCTCTCGGCTGGAACATCAAATACGAGTTCAACGACACGGACTTGGAGACGTCGCTTGCAAGTCTGCGCAAATTCTTGGAGGAGCAGCCCATTATCCCCTGGGACGCGCTTCGATATGTGACCGGCCAGATCAATTACGGTGGACGCGTGACAGACGACTGGGATCGACGCTGCCTCACCAGCATCCTTAGCAACTTCTACACGCCAGATGTGCTCGCCTCAGGCCACTCGTACTCATCATCAGGAATTTACCATGTCCCAACGGAGCTGACGCACCCCAGCATTCAATCGTACTTGAGTGCTCTGCCAGCGTTTGATAATCCCGAACTTTTTGGCATGCACGAGAACGCCAACGTCACGTACGAGCGCAATGAAAGTGCCAATATGATGCAGCTCATCTTGAGCCTTGAACCACGCGACGGAGGAGGCGGTGGCGGGAAGTCCAACGATCAGCGCGTACTCGACCTAGCCATCTCCATCCAGGAGCACCTACCCGTCGATTTGAATGTGGAGGAGGCTGGTTCAACCACATTCAAGACTCGAGAGGTTGCTGGTACCGTCGTTATGGACTCGCTCGCAACGGTTTTGGGTCAGGAGGTCATCAAGTTCAACACGCTTTTGCGCCGCATGCGCACGTCGTTGAGAGACATCCAGAAGGCTATCAACGGGCTCATCGTCATGTCCTCGGACTTGGACAACATGTACATGGCCTTCTTGAACGGCCGCGTGCCGCAACTTTGGGCTTCAGTGAGCTTTGCATCGCTCAAACCGCTAGCTTCGTGGGTACGCGACTTGCTGGACCGCGTCACGTTCTTCCGAGAATGGTTGCTGCATGGCGAACCAGTGGTGTTCCGACTCAATGTCTTCTTCTTCCCACAAGGTTTCATGACAGGCACGCTGCAAAATTTTGCGCGTAAATACCAGACTGCAATCGACTCGCTCGCCTTCACTTTCACCGTGATGGACGTCGAGAGCGCGCAGCAACTCACTCAGAGCCCGACCGATGGCATCTACGTCGATGGACTCTGGCTGCAAGGTGCGAAATGGTCACCTTCACGTCGACTTCTCGAGGACGCCAAGCCTGGTGAGATGTTCTCGGCCATGTCGATTGTGCACTTCCTGCCAGCATCGTCTGCTGCCGCCAGCAACCCGACCTTGAGTGCTGGCATCATGATGTATCCGTGCCCAGTCTACAAGACGTCGGTGCGGCAAGGCACGTTGTCCACCACGGGCATCTCCACCAACTATGTCATCGCAGTCCAGCTTCCGAGTGACAAACCGCCCAACTACTGGGTCATGATGGGCGCCGCGTTCTTGCTCAACCTGGACAACTAGACAAACACACACACACAGCAACAAGTAAGTCGATAAGGAAGGCCGAAGCCGACATTATGTAAAAACAACATTGCATTATGTCTTGTCGTTAAACTGGGAGTCCAACTCACCGGACACCCTGTACACAAGGCCCAGCGCGGCCTGCTCCAAACCGCTCCGTCCGCTCTGCTCTGCCTTCTCCGTCTGCTCCTCCTCGCTTTCGGCCTCTTTCCATCCTCGCGACTTGCCCTGCACTTTTCTGTGATACACTACTACTGGGTCCTCTCCAAAAAGGTCCGTCCATGCTTTCTCGAGCTCGCTCGCGCGCACGTCGTCGCAGCCGCGTGTCGTTCACTCGACCGCCTGCGCCGATAAAAAGTTCCGTGCGCTCTCCACCTCCGTGCTCTAATACGAGTCCATGGAGATGGTGGACGCTCGAGAGGACGCCGGCATGAACATGCTGTCGCGCATGCTGGGCGTGAGCGTCGAGATGCTCTCTCTGGAGTCCACGCTGTACGATCGGTCCACGCGCTTGCTCTTGCGCTTGTACACGCACGTGTCCTTATCTATCCGGATGCCCCACTGGAACTCGTCCGCCTTGGTGACCACGTCCAAAAACTCGTTCAATTTGGCGATTCGGTCAATGATGAGCTGGTCCGAGAAAAAGCCCGTGAGCGACTGGGTCTGCAGCTCTGGGATCTCGTGCTCGCTCGTCGGGTTCTTGGCCTTGAGCGTGGCCGCCAGGTTCCTACAGCGGCGTCGACAGCGTCAGCATCCACTCAACTCTACACCTTTTGTCAATTTTAACAGTCTCCACTCACAAGAACGTGCTGTATCGATGCCACAGCACGAGCGTGCCGCGAATGTCTGTCTCGATCTGCAGCTTGTACTCGACGTACTGCCGGCCCTGCTTGGTCTTGATGCGGCTGTTCATTAATTTCACGCAGCATACAGGTATTGTCAAAAAAGCAAACTCTCAAATACATACACTTTTTGTCAAAAGTGGCCGTACCTGTCCACCACCTTGGCCGTGAGCAGCGAGATCTCGCGCATCTGGTCGATCTTGGTCTGGTACGAGTCCAGCGTCTGACGCAGCTGCACGTGCTCGCGCCGCAGGTCCACGCTGGCGTTCTGCAGCGCCATACTGAGGATGGAGGCGCGCAGCTTCTCGTTCTCCTCCTCTAGCTGGCGCTTCTTGGCCGCGGCCTCGGCCAGCTGGGCCTCATACTGCCGCGCGGACTCCTCCGCCTTGGCCACCTTGTCGGCGGCGTCCGACAGCACGCGCTCCGTCCGCTTCGTGGGAGTGCCCATACCTGTATGCTACTGACGAAAAAAACGCGAGGGGGAGGGGTGTCTAACCAGTTAAGAACGCGCACACATAACAGTTAGAAGGCAATTCCGCAACCACCAACCCTTCTTCCGCACTAACGAAGAGGTCTTAAATAAGAGGGTGGGTAAGTGGACGCACACTGCGAACTGCACCACGAGGAAGACGCCGTTGGAGCGGGGGGAAGGAGAGAGTCTACCGGAAGGCCGCCGCGCCGCGAGAAAGCAGCTCTGCTGATGCGAGACAACAACTTGGCTTGTCCCCCAACGTTCAGTTTCGACTGCTGCGCCCGTCGCTGATTGGTCGAGAGGTGTCAGCCGAGGCCAGAGAAGCGCCGATTTGCGCTTATTCGCGACGATTTGCGCTAAAAGCACGCCAGCGGCGGCTAATTGCGCGGCGGGCGGCAGAGGCCGCTGCGACGACCGACCTGCCGCCGTTTGTTGTTGTTGCTGGTCGAGCTATTACTACGCTCGCAGGACGAAAAGCGTCTACGAAGGACACGCGTGTCTCCATTGCACACTCGGCTCCATTCGGGTCATTGCCAATTTAACGCGGGCGTCGTCGCGTTGTGGCAAAGTGGGAGCGCCACGTCGGTCCAGTTTACGACCCAAGTACGTGGCGGCATCGCTCGAAAATGGAGAAGCTAAAACCATGCAGTGTTCGACTCCACTGCTGCTGCGTAGCTGCATTCTCAAACTCGTTCCAAGTGTAGCGCCAGTGCTTCGCGTCGATGTGCATAAATTACAGCCTGGATGCGACGAGGCCACTTAATGCCGTCCTCCGAACGCAAAAGCTGGGCGGCTCTGGCTTGTGCCCGACGAGGCCGACGCGAACGGATTTCGCATCCTCGGCTTAGGCGCAGGGTTACTGCGGATGGCTGGGCGACCGGTGAAAGACGGGAGCTGGCCAATCGTATGATGTCCACACGTGCGGCTGTGGAGGAGGCCAAAGCAGCTCACTTCGCTGCTGTGCCTGCACACCGAACGTCTTGCTGCAAACTAAAAAGCCTCGTCGCGTGCGGCGGGGCTCGTCATTGTTAGCAATAGTTTCGACCTCCTCCATCTACAATATCCAAGCTCCTTGCACGGTGCGAGTCGCACCTGAAGACAGCGAACCCACCGACACCATGCTCGATCCATCATGGTGAGACTTGGTCGTCGCATTGTACTCAGCAATCTACACCTATAGGTTCCAACCTACATCCACTCTCTCATTGGCCGAATCTCTAGGAATCGTGCACACATTCCGGACCGCCGGATTACTCGCGGATTATGAGTGACATGGAGCGCCGTCGTCCTGCGTCTCCCGACACGGACCCAGAGCTGGACATGCTACTGGACCAGGACCTGGACGACGCCCAGTTCAACCGCTTGCTCGCCAGCCGCAGCTCCGCCACGCACAAGCCCATGCGCCTCCTCCACAAGCCGCACAAGGAGAAGGCGCTGCTTATCCTGTCCCGCGCGCATCGGGGCGGCGCTAACCTGTACCTTAAACTGTCCAGCGTCTGGGTCCTCTTCGCGCTGCTGTGGATCCGGTGGCCCATCTACTACCGCCTACTATTTGCTGCGTTGGAGAAGAAGCTCGGCGATAAGTTCAATGTGGAGCCGCTGGTCGTCACGGTGGCCATCGTGCTGCCCTTTATGCTGGCTGGGACAGTTTACTACTGGGGACAGGATAAGACGGGGTCTCTAGTACAGTGGGGGCAGCAGCTTAAACTGTACCAATGGCTGAAGGCCCACCCTCGCGTCGGCAGCCGCTTCGGCTTTGATGCAGTGGACGTGCTGCTCGTTGGTGGGTTTTTGCTATTGCAACTGAACCTCGTGGTGGGCAAGTTGCTCATTGACAAGGAGAACGGGAAACTGGCCAAGTCCGGAGTGCTGGACCGCACTGCAAGAGCCTTTGGCATGAACGGACTGTACGCCATGGTGCTGTCTGTGATTCTCGTGTCCAGGCAGTCGTTCCTGCACAAGCTGTTCGGGCTCTCGGGTGAACGTGCGGCGAGGTACCATGTGCTGACGGGCCAGTTCGGCTTCATCATGCTCATGCTGCACGGAGTGTTGTACATTTTGGTGTGGTACATGCAAGGCAAGGTGGAGAAGATGCTGTTCCCGTGCCTGGATGAAACCTGCACGCCCAAGCAACGCTACGGAACAACGCGCAACTTTTTCGGTGCTGTAGCGATGCTACCGTTGCTGGTTGTTGCAGCATCTTCGATGGAGTGGGTACGACGAAAGTATTTTCAACGTTTTGTTGTGCTCCACTGTGTGAGTGCGATTTTCGTGATGTTCTCTGCGCTGCACTACTACGCTGCGGCGTTTTGGCTCATCCCGGCATTTGTGGTATATGGAATTTATCGTGTTATTTCGGTGCTCGGACGGGGGAAAGCGAGTGTGGTGTCGGCGACTGCAATGAGTAACAAGATTTTCCAGATCGAACTGCGACGATCAACGTCCACAGGTTCCGATTTCTTGCCCGGGCAGTATGTGTACATTAAAGTGGATGCGATTGGGAAGCAATGGCACCCATTTACCATCAGTTCGAGTCCTCTACGCAACCGTCACTCGTTCATGCTTGATGCCAAAGTGCAAGGGCCCTTCACGTCCCGGTTGTTGACGCTCATGAAGACCCAGCAACTTACCACCGTTCATGTGGACGGATACTATGGCTCCGAGATCAAGGTAATTCTTGCTCTGTTCAGTTGAGTGTTTGTTCATGGTGTCTAACATATCGGAGTTGTTTGTGCTACTGTAGTTAGCTTCGCACATGCTGTTTGTGGCAGGAGGTAGTGGTATGACTCCTTTCCTGAGCATTCTGGATCACCTGAGAGCTCTTGCAGATGCTGCTGATCGAGACGAGGTGTCCGTTGAAGATTCAGAACTGCCACGGACGCTGTGGGTCATTTGGACGTGCCGCGACTTGGAGCTGTTGGAAGCGCACGCGGAGCTTTTGGATTCAGTGAACCGTTGCTCGCGATGGAAATGCAAGGTGTGGCTGCATCAGACGCATGCTGCTAGTGGAGGAAATGGATACGACGATGAAGACGACGATACGCAAACAGAGCCCGATGATCTGTCAGAAGAAGCCTCTCCGCGTGCCCAGCGCTTTTATCCGTCATCGTTGGAGCGCCATGCTTTTTCCGGACATAACCATATGCTTGGGCTGCCATTATTTTTTGGTGCGTCTCTCGGATGTGGTCTGCTGATGCTTTGGGTGCTTCAGCTGGAAGATTTGACTGCCAAATCATTCATGCGCCGGCCATTGTTGCTGGGCGCTAGCGCTATAGGTGCCATGCTGGGCGCTAGTGCCATTGTGTTTCTGCAGCGGTGGCGTGTTCGCAAGAATGACGACGAACGCAGCACCAACGTGGGCATTGCCATGGGGGAGATGGAGGTCGTCGGGCTTGACGTTTCGAGCCCTGCGCCGCCTGCCACACCACGATCGGTGCCCACCCCGGCGCAGTCCCTGCTGGATCGCAGCTTTTTGATTGAAAAGGAACGCCCCGACTTGAGCTCGCGTCTTCGTGGCGTGCACAGCGAAATACGCGAGAATTACGGCATGAAAGCGGACGTGGCATTACTTGTGAGTGGACCTGCAGATCTCCAAGCTGATGCGCTGTTGCAATCGCGTGAGCTCCAAGCGCCAGCCTTCCATGTGCACCAGAAATCGTTTCTATTGTGAGCAGGAGGGTGCTTGGTGCTGCACGAGGCACGATAATGGTGAAATAGATTCGTGAAAATCGATGCCACTTGTCGAATCAAACGTGAAGAGGTTGTCGGCGTTGTGTCGACTACCAGCGGGGTCATGGCAATCTCTTCATCCAGCTAACAGAATGAAATCTGTGTGATTCTCAGCTGTCGTGACTACATCGTTGAAACGACACTACTGTTGAAAGAACAACGAATGCGTTTGGGCTGACGCTTCGTGGGCCAAAACATAAAGTCTGCTTTCTCTCTTGATCGCAGCTCTCCCGCGTGCTTCTTTCACGTATTATACTTCGAAGTATCTCGCTCGCAGCGTAACGTTACCAATGTGAACTTGTGGTCCTAACGTTGCTTTGTCCTAGCAATTTTCAAAGCCAAATTTGTGGCCGACTTAGAATTGTCCGGTTCACGGGATGGGACGACACTCCGTCAGTATGGTTTGCATAGAGACTGCTGTTGACCCCATCTTGTCCCGTGATCTCAATCGGCGCTCTTGTGCTGTGGAGTCAGTCCGCATTTCGTCAACTCCTCAGCAAAACACTCCGCCAACTCCACAGACACCACCCAGAATGAACTTCACGACTTGTTTCGCCGTTGTCCTCGCCGCCGTCGTCGCCGTCTCTGTCAGTGCCGACGACGAGCACAAGTACTGCATCCCTACTGAGGAAAATGGCTGCCCTCCACTCTACTCTGAAACCAACGCCCAGGTGAGCCAGACCTGCCGTAACATCTTGGACAACCAAGGAGGCGACTTCGCTGAGCACTGCATTACCGAGTGCGGCAAGCTTCCCAAATAGAGATGTCCAAGTCAAGTTGTCTGGTGGCATTGTGCTCTGATAACAGTGGTCGCTCTCTCTTTCTACCAAGGCGACAAAGACGACGTCGGCAGTGCCTTGGTGACTAAGTTGACTACGTTCTTAATACACGAGACCCATTATATGTTTTACAAGTCTAGCGTGTGCTTC